>QMIH01003099.1:22580-44490 GCA_003987875.1 Clarias batrachus
TATATATATATATATATTTTAGACCATGATGGTAATACTAGTAATTTAATTCCACTCTACATTACATCTGAATGGTAATTTGAAGCTTCTGAACAAATGTGGGCACTTTATATTACAAGTAGGTTGTTTATTAATGGGAGTTGCATCAAATCATAACATATTTTAGTGTGCATACAGTACATACCACATCACAGTGTCGCAAAGGTTTCTAAATCTAAGCACAGATCTTTTATTGTGTACATAAGTTTATTAAATGTAACAACTTCATTTCATAGTAACTTCATTTCCTTCATAGTAATTGTATTGCTTCAGAAAACTTTGGTTAAACTTTTGGTTAAGTCACTTGGATGACTGAATGACATAATACTGTAATTGTCACAATGTTATTGTTCTTTTAACTTGATTGTTTTTACTTATTTTTTTCTATGTGTGCTTAGGGAGCTCTCCTTTATGATTGCTGTGGACCAGGTCATTGTGAAAGATGATGTCACAAATTGTGGTGAGGCCCTTCTAATGATGTTTGTGATGTTTGTGATCAACATCAGCTATCCAGCGGAACTTGGTGCAATTCAGGAGTTCATGCAGAGGTATAGTAAGATTTGAAAGTGTAACCAGAATATGTATTCATTTTTAAAAAAATGGTGTATATATTCAACCCATATTTATAGATCAGATAAATTGAATTTTTCGTCTGTCTTTGCAGGTGTCTTTTCAAGATAAATCCAGATAAGGGGACCAAGGTAGAGAAGAAAGAGTCCAAAAAACAGCAGTCTGTTAATAACAAGGTTCTTTCATTGGTTACAAACATTGCTAACTTTGAATGGAGAGAGGAGAAAGCTTCTGATATTGCCAGCATCTTCAATTGTGTAACACTGTATTTATTTATTTATTTTTTTTGTATATTCTTTATTGTTAAACTGTTCATTCTACAGTTATTTCTTTGGTGGGTGAGTGTGGGGCTTTGTGATGCATGTGTAGGAATAAAAAGATAAAATAAAAAAACAATTAATGCAGTAAAAACTGATTAATAAGTAAAATTTTGTTGTTTAACAATGATGCTAAGATGTTAATGGTGTCATGTTATTTGCAAATAACAAACAATAAATCTGAAACAAAAATTATGGTTTCATATTTTTATTATCTTAAATCTTTTTGCGGTTTAATCAATATATACCATAAATAAGAATAATAAAAATATATAATCTATATATAACATTTTTTGCACTTAGTTTCAAAGAATTGTTTTCTTTTTATAAAACAATTATCTGCTCTTAAGCATTTTTAAATCATTCATTAAAGATAATTATTCTATTTTAACAGTGTTGTTTTCTGACAGTTATTATATGTTAAAAGTAAAACATTTCATAGAAATATAAGAGATTCAATGTAGAATTACAGTAATGATCCATAATTGTGAAATAAGAAATTACTGTATTTTAACAGTTTATCAACATTTTTCTATCTGACAGTTTTTTCTGTTTTTTACAAACATTTTCTAGCGCCCCTGCTGCCAGAAAATTAGTTTCTTACAGGGTTTTTTTTTTTTCTTTCTTTTTTTTTACATTGCAGTATCAACGTAATTTAACTGTTTAACCTGTTTTACCCATAGACGTGTAAAACATAAAAAATAATAATAACCTATTTGTGAGGTAGAATTAACCCAGCATTCCATTTAATAGAATGGGTAGAGTAGAATAGTTCTGGGTAGAACATTTGACCAGTTTATGTGGTAGAATTAACCCAGAATTATAGTTAAATATGACCTAGCATTTGGATTGAATATTTTACCCATCTTGCTGGGTCAAACAAAAAACCATGTCACAGAGTTAAATTAACCCAGCATGTAGTTGGTTAAAAATTTACCAAGGAGCTGTATTTTTAATTGTGCAATAATAGCTATTTTGGAGGTAAAACTATGAGCCATGCCCTAAAGAAACTAAACATTATTCAGACAGTCCTATATAGATTGTTGTACTTTTCAATTAATGTCAATTAATTGGAGTAGAATCATGATGAGAAAGAAAAGTCTCTTCCTGAACTGTGAGGATCCAGCTGAACCCCAATGTGTCCACTTCAAGTAGACTGTAAACAAAACATGAATCAGTTTCATTCTTTACAAATAATTTCAATAATAGACAGATGTATAGATCTCTGACCTCCACTAGAAGGTGACACAGATGAAGGGGAGTGTTTGAGTCTCTGGCAGGCTGATCCACTTCTTACTGTCAGACAGCATCGCTCCGGTTCTCTCCACATCACCACAGCCTTCCACTCCGGTCCCGTTACCTGGAGCCCAGTTCTGGTAGCAGATGGTCTCTCCTGTCACCCAGTACCAGAAGCCCAGTGCGCAGGTGTGACGCAGACCAATCCACACACGTGATGTCACATTAGTGAAGGCATTCTGAGTTACTACTCTCACCCAGTCCTGCATTTCCTCTGACTGAACAGAAACCAGGTCCACATGATTCTGTCTGCAGAACCTCCGGGCTTCTCGCCACGTCTTCTGCTCTTTAATCACAATCAGTGGAGCTGCAAAAGCAAGATTCACAATAAATATGTAAATAAACAATATATTTATAACAATAAATCATATGTAGTATAATTTGAAAAGAAAAAAAAATCAATAAAAAGGAAACGATTTAAGCAATCAGCCATAAATAACAGAGCATAAGAGTATATTTTATAAAGATGGCTATCTGATCTCGAATTCATTTTTCAGCTGCATAAAAGCCGATGGACAATTTGAATCTCTGTTCCAGCAGCTCCACCTACAAGCTGTTAAAGAGAAATAACTAAACCTGTTAAGTAAATGTATTACAAATGTTCTGTTACATTACTCACTTTTATAGCAGACAAATTTGTCAGGCCAGCAGCAGCCTGCATCATACCATTTATTACTTTCTTTTATTTGTACACAGTTATCAGTCCCAGGGTTGTTTGGCTCTGGGTCATTCCAGTTGAAGTATGAGACACAAGACTGATCAGACCAGACCCAGGACCTATTGTTATAACTGGCTGAGCAGCAGCACTAACAAAATAAAGGAAAAATGAATGAATAAATGAATCACACCACTCTGTGTGTGTGTGTGTGTGTGTGTGTGTGTGTGTGTGTGTGTGTGTGTGTTGTTGTAGCTAATAGTTATTACAATACTAATGTTCTTGACATTGTTTGAAAAACTAATATTTAAACAGAATATAATATATTCAGATATAGTCAGATAATTAAAATACTTACATTGTTATTAATCTGCCTCATCCCTATCCAGTAATGATCACTACTCCCATTAAGCATGGCTTTTACAGTATTCATTTCTTCATCACTCTGGATGGTTGCCAGGTCAGTGTATTTCTCTCTGCAGTACGCCTGAGCATCGGTCCAGTTCAGCTTTGTGTTCACCACATAAAACTGACGAGATCCTCCTACAGTGAGAGCACACAGTCCTGCTGGGATAGAAATTACTCTTGAGCTGAATAGTGTGATAATGTAATAGAAGATCTGAATTCTAAGAGAAAGTTTAAACTGACCTGCTAAAAGCAGAATAAAGTTCACCGCTGAACTCATAACTGTGGAGAACAACAGAGAAAGAGAAAAAAATTAAATTCAGACAAAATATATTACTAGAATTTCTATAACAAGAGATAACTGCACAGTCTCTGTGTGTGTTCAGCTGTGATTATTGTTAGTTTAATTGATGCTCATTTTTTGCAGGAAAGACTTACAGATCTGGCTGTAAGTATCAGAGCTAGCTGAATATTCAGTCGTGCTTCACTGAATATCCGCCAGAGGGCGCATGGAAGGACTTTATCTAAAAGCCAGACCAAGTACAACGAAGTATTGTGTATAATTAGTTGGCCTAAAACAATATTGTTTCCAATGCTGAAGCAAACTTTATTTTATTTTTACTTTATTTCTTTTACAATAGATCTGCCATGATGAATGTGTGCATATTATTTGCTTCATATTATTTTCATAATAATGAAATGAGATGCCCAAAATCTTTCTTTAAAATTCATAATAAATAGTTCCTTATATAATTTTTGAAATGTCTAAATAGAGACAAAACAATAAAAGACATGCCAATGCCTCGGTTTAAATGGTCTTAAACACAAATGTAAACGCATTGTTGCGTTGTTCATGCAGAGTCAAAATTCTGGGTTATTTCGGGGACTTTAAACACATTGTTGGGTTGGGTAATGCTGGGTCAAATGAGATGTAGTGGGTCATTTACAAATGAACACCTGGTTGGGTTATTTTGACCCAACAACTGGTTTATTCTTTATTTCTCCAAACGGCAGCCTACAAAATATTTTAAATATTAATGTTATTGTGTCACAAAGTGTAGTTTTAAGAGTTGTTTAAGCGAGAATGTATGTGTGTACAGCTCAAAACATTAATCGGTTATTAAAGATAGCATCTATTAAAAAATTTGCCCCAACGATTTCGGAGATTTGAGCTCCAGGCAATCCTGCAATGCTCTGTGCTCATGTAGCGCAACGCTGCCTCAACTTGAAAATAACTTCTGAAAACTACGACTGGCTGTGACGTCTCTGTGGTGGTTAAAACAGCGGATTTATTTTATTTCGTGTATTTCTAAAAAGCAAACTTTGATATAATATGGTTATGGTATAATATTTAGCGGCTATGAAATCCTGTACGCTGCGTTCCATTTGTCCTATAAAACCCTAGAGTGTGCACTTCCAAGTCAAGTCTGTTCTTTGAGTATTGGGACTTGAGACACGGCATGACAAACATTCTGTGTTCTGTTCAATAGTGACCCAGTGGCTGGGTTATGGTTGGGTTGTTTTTTATCCCATCAATTTTAAGAGTGTAACTATGCAAATGTCCTGATTCATGAATATGCCAACATATCTTCATTATAATGCAAAAATGTGTCGACATTGAGCACCATCAGAAGACATGAATGAACAAATCTAAAAGTACATATTCTTATATGAACACAAAGTGCTCTGGGCTTTGTATAATAATCATCATGTGTTTTGTGTTTGTGTCCAGCATTGAATAATTATTTCATCCATTATTTGACCATGGTGAGAAATAATGACTGGAATGTAATGACTGAATTATGTGTGGAAACCCGCGGCTCGTACTTTCACTTTGCAATTCTTTTTGCACTTTTTGCAATTCCCCCATCAGCGAAACTGGTTTGATAACTTCACACCTAATGTGAATGAAAGGTGAGAAGAGGGATTATAGTAACTGGGGGTCTGCATGTGTTCACCTCGGAGCGCGCTGTATTCAGCGAGAAGACTAAAACAAACACAAAATCATGTTTGCTTCAAAATTGGAGACAATATTGTTTTAGGCCAACTTTTAATAAAAAGTATACACTTTTGTATTCTTTGTTTTACTTCGTCTTTTTGCACACGCGTGCATCTTTAAATCCAAACAGAAAATAATAGTGGGCTGACAGGCACGTTATTTTTTCATGTAACTTAAATGGCTGAATGAAGTTAAATATACACAATAAATTAATAATTGCGTTTGCTTTACATGTGAGCACTCATGTGTAAATAGCTTTTCCATTGTATTTAATCCCATATCATATATTTGTGTCTAATACTGTTTTATTCATATTTTACATTACATGCAGTTTGTAATTTACTTGCAGTTTTACTTTTAAAATATAACCTATGTATGTACAGTATAAGCATCTTTAACTACTTCAGCGGTGAATGAGAAATTTGGTCTGGCTTTTAGATAAAGACCTTATTTGATATAATTTTATTATTTAATTATCTTATTCTAAATACAATTAGTATTCTCTATATTCTTGTTGAATTTAGTTGTAAGGTTTTATAATATTGTAAGACTTTGTGATCTAAAAAGAAGATTCCTGTGCCCTGAGAACAGACCCTTCACTGTGCTTCCTTATGCCTTCTGTGGTAACACCTACTGTATCCTGTATCCAAATGCCTCTTGTCTGCTAGAACCCTTTTGTTTAATCAGGAGAATGCAAATGTATTTCCTCTCTCCTGTCTGTCTGTGGGTCTCTCTATGACTGACATGTTAATTACTGTTTCATTTGATGTTCAGGACGTAGCACCGTTTAAACAGATAAACAGAGATCTTCAGACATCATGCCTGCGTGTGTGTGTGTGTATGTGTGTTTGTGTCTACCGGTCGATCGGGCCTGGACCGGTAAGTGTATCAAGGTGCAGCGGACACAACAAGCTAAAACTCTTCTTCTCTTAGCTTAAAACTTAGCTTGGACACACTTCTTCATTTAAAAACCTAACACCTTATGTTCCTTATGTTCACTCCATTACAATATTTTCTATTTGTACAGTTCTTCTCACTTTCTTATAATTTCCTTATATCTTCCTTTAATGTATATTTGTACCATACATACATTTTATATTTTATTTTATTCTCTTAGTCAAATTTTACTTATATATATTTTTTCTCAAATTTACTTTTGTTCAAATATTTATTTCCTTTATAGATATTCTTTCTTATTCCTTCTTAGATAAGTAACTTTTTTGTTTTTTTTGTTTCTTCCTTGTTCTAAGGTCAGGGCAGTTGCCTAAGCATTTCACTGCATATCGTACTGTGTATGACTGTGTATGTGACAAATAAAATTTGAATTTGATTTGATTTGATTTGATTCAGTAGTCCTTCAGATAAAGCATTGTGTAAGAAGATTCTGCTGGATCTCTTCTCACCTTTCATTCACATGCGCTGTTGAAAATGACTGTATGGGGGGGGGGGGTTTGAATGAATTAACAAGACAAGTGCGGATGTCCCTAGCTTACTTTTATTTCGCCAGAAAAACATAAAATAGTTTAAAAAAATACAAATGGTTAATGATAGCAATTAAATCAATGATTTTGATACTTTTCTTTTTATTTACTGTATAGACAGTTGTATTATGCTTTCTCTGGGAAAGATTGTAGACTGGTAGATTGTGTTGAAAGTCTTGAGCAATGGTTGACTGACCATCTGGAGCAACATGAAACATTCATTGAAATGCAATTCTTGTGCGCACACACACACACACACACACACACACACACACACACACACACACACACACACACACACAGACAAAAAAAACTACACTGCAAAATATGTTATATTTTATTATGACATGAATAAATGGGCTCACATTGGAGCACGCTGTCGTGTTGGAAAAGCCAGCGTCTATCTAGTGAGTAGCCTATATATTTGTGTTTGTTGCATTTCTTGGGGGTGGGGGTGGAGGTGTGAGATGTCTGCATTAAATATGCAGCACATATACACTATTCAAACATACATATGTCACCTACAGTAGGTATTTGTTTCAAAAGCTTTATGTTGTGAAAATAGTGAGATTAGTAAATCTGTTTCTGATACCTTAATTTGCTACTTTGCAAATATATTTAGTTTCATTCATTCATTTTATTTAATTTATTTCATTATTTGGAAGTGTCAGAATTTGTACATCATTTTATCAATTTGTTCAAAAATATAAATAAATCTGACATTACGATGAAACAGTTACTCAGTACTTGAGGAGTTTTTTGACCAAATATTTTTTTTTACATTTACTTTAATGACATTTTGGATGACTACTTTTTACTTCTACTTGAGTAATATTATTTTAAAGTACAGCTACTCTTACTTGTGTACACCTTTTGACTACTCTACCCACCTCTGACAATATTGTATCTAAACATGATCTTTGTACACACGTGGACAAAATTGTTGGTACCCTTCGGTCAATGAAAGAAAAACTCACAATGTCACATAAATAACTTTAATCTGACAAAAGTAATAATTTAAAAATATTCTATGAATGTTAACCAATGAAAGTCAGACATTGCTTTTCAACCATGTGTCAGGCACGGTAGGGGGCGTGGTGGATCCAAGTGCAGATGCAGAAGATGTGCTACGAGGAGTAGTTGAGTTTTGGAGTGCTTGTGACTGACTGTGTTGACAATATGGAGGTTCAAAGCCTTGGCGTGAATTCCAAGCCGCAGTGTGAGCAGCGAAAGCCTCAATGGAATGCGGAAGCACAGATTGCCGGCACGAGAGCGTCGAGGCGAGCGGCAAGGTGCGTGACGTCAGCCTTGAGAGAATGCGGAAGTGCGCAGCGCCGCCGTGTAATCCGAGATGTATCCCGGCGTGTAAGCGCTGAGGAGCAAGAGCGTGCAGAGCCGGCGTGGAGGAGAAAGGGAGAGCCTTGCGATGAATGCCGGTGTGGGCTGGAGGAACCAGAGCCGGTGGAAAAACGGAGCGTGAGCTCGGCGAGGAGCGAGCAATAATCGCGGTCGTGAAACGGGCGAGGGTCGAAGCCGGAGTGACGAGAGGAGGTCCGTGATCCAGGTTCGTGGTCGGTGGCAGGTAAGTGGTTGGCAACGGGAGATCTCCAAATAACAATGATCCGAAAACGAAAGGCGAAGGCGTGGTCAAAACTAAGCGAGGTCGATAACAAAACAGACTGAGACGAGAAAAAACGCTGGTAAACTGAGGCTGGTAAGGCGCACAATAAACTGGCATTGTCGTGGTGTCTGAGCGTGACTTAAATAGGCAGGTGAAGTGATCAGTGATACAGAGAACAGGTGTGGAGAGCGGGAATTGAGGCGGTGAAATGAAAGGAGTGGTTAGGAATATGGAGTGGGCATGCTCAGGTGGTCATGGCGAGGCTGTGGCTTGATGTGGCGTGACACCATGATTCAACAGAATTATTTAAAAATATAAACTCATGGAACAGGCCTGGACAAAAATGATGGTACCCCTAGAAAATACTGAAAATAATGTGACCAAAGCGACATGTTAATTCAAGGTGTGTCCACTAATCAGCATCACAGGTGTCTACAATCTTGTAATCAGTCAGTGGGCCTATATATAGGGCTCCAGGTCGTCAATGTGTTGTTTGCTGACATGGTATGTACCACACTCAGCATGGACCAGAGGAAGCGAAGGAAAGAGTTGTCTCAGGAAATTCGAAGAAAATTATAGACAAGCATGTTAAAGGTAAAGGCAGTAAGACCATTTCCAAGCAGCTAGATGTTCCTGTGACTACAGTTGCACATATTATTCAGAAATTTAAGATCCATGGGACTGTAGCCAACCTCCCTGGACGTGGCCGCAGGAGGAAAATTCATGACAAATCAAAGAGACGGATAATCCCAATGGTAACAAAAGAGCCCAGAAAGACTTCTAAAGAGATCCAAGGTGAACTTCATCTGTCGTTGTTTGAGCCAAAGTGGACTACATGGGAGACAATCAAGGAGGACACCATTGTTGAAAACAAATCATACAAAAGCCAGACTGGAATATGCCRAACTACATGTTGACAAGCCACAAAGCTTCTGGCAGAATGTCCTATGGACAGATGAGACAAAAATGGAACTTTTTGCCAAGGCACATCAGCTCTATGTTCACAGACGGAAAAATGAAGCATATCAAGAAAAGAACACTGTCCCTACTGTGAAACATGGAGGAGGCTCTGTTATGTTCTGGGGCTGCTTTGCTGCATCTGGCACAGGGTGTCTTGAATCTGTGCAGGGTACAATGAAATCTCAAGACTATCAAGGGATTCTAGAGAGAAATGTGCTGGCCAGTGTCAGAAAGCTGGGTCTCAGTTGCAGGTCATGGGTCTTGCAACAGGACAATGACCCAAAACACACAGCTAAAAACACCCAAGAATGGCTAAGAGGAAAACATTGGACTATTCTAAAGTGGCCTTCTATGAGCCCTGACCTCAATCCTATTGAGCATCTTTGGAAGGAGCTGAAACATGCTGTCTGGAAAAGGCACCCTTCAAACCGGAAACAACTGGAGCAGCTTGCTCATGAGGAGTGAGGAGGCCAAAATACCTGCAGAGAGGTGCAGAAGTCTCATTGACAGTTACAGGAATCGTTTGATTGCAGTGATTGCCTCAAAAGGTTGTGCAACAAACTATTAACTTAGGGGTACCATCATTTTTGTCCAGGCCTGTTCCATGAGTTAATTTTTTTTTTAATAATTCCGTTGAAGCATGGTTGAAAAGCAATGTCTGACTTTCATTGGTTAACATTCATAGAATTCTTATTTATTATTACTTTTGTCAGATTAAAGTTATTTCTGTGACCATTGTGAGTGTTTCGTTCATTGACCGAAGGGTACCAACAGTTTTGTCCACGTGTGTATCTACACACACACACACAGGAAAGGGTTCACACTAAACAGCAAAAAGTTCACTGCATCGCAGTTATGATAGTTTAACTATCAGTGACAAATTCTCAGAAGCATTTTGTTTTGCTGTATAGCTTATTATCTTCTCTATTTTATAGTAAATATTGGATATAGAAAAAAATATATGTGAATGTTTCTACTAAATTAACAAATGTCAGGTATATGAGTCTAACATGGGTGCATGTGTACAAATACAGTATAAATAATTGCAGTAAAAACATTTGAGAAAGATGAACAAGAATTAGATGAATACAGGAACACAATAACATGATGTGAGCGCAACAACCACAAAACAACAGATGTTAAATACCCATGCTCATTAGAAATAAAACTGACGCAGGTGTACTTGATCTCATGAGATGTCAAGGCTGATGCGTAACTGGATAATGTATTCCTGACAACAAAGACTGTTCTGTTCATGACTTACAGAGTCATATTTACTATAATGTAAATTAGCTAGTCAATACAATGTAACAATGTTCCCCAGTAGGGTAATTTTAGCTATGACTATGAATAGGTTTAAAAATACACATAGAGCATTGTTTTACTCAAAGCAAGGTACAAAAATAAAAAAAAGAAATGTTTTTGAATAATATGTACATGAATGGTCATCAAAATAAATTTTCTCCAGAGTTCTAGTAATAATTTGTATAATTTGTCAATTCTCGAAATACTCTATATTCAAATATCTTATTTAAATTATTATTAATTAATTTAATAAATATATAAAATTAATTTTATTGTTAATGCATTCAGGATAAAATGGCTGCTAATAACACTTTCAATCAGTTAAACAACAAGTAAAACAAACATGATGTATTATCACGGTTTTGTGCAAAACAATGTAAGAATTTAATTATTGAACAGAAATGAAAAATTCATAACCAAAAATTGTTAGAGATAATAAAAGTTTTTTCTTACTTGTTAGTTATTAGAAAATGCTCTGTTGTCTCTGTCTCTATCTGATGACTTCTGTGTTCTGTCGTCTCCGGAACTCAAGCTTTACGTTTATAGATATTTCCTCGTTCCTGCTCTTCTTCCTCGTTTCCTGTGCTGCTTTCCATAAAGTTTCAAACAGCACAATACAAATAAACCTACTATGTGACCAGCTCGCACATAGCTCTAACCTGCAGAATAAATTAAACTGTATTAAAAACTAATTAAACTTTAATTATAATAGCAAACAAATGTACTTATTGTATATTTTTAATTTTTGTTTTCATAAAACTACACTCTACATCTCAGCTATAATGTTGGATTCTGACTCGATAGGTGACAGCTTTAACAATGATCTACAGTGTCATGAAAGAGTATTTGCAACTACTTGATTATTTATTCATTTATTTATTTGCATATATGTCAAATTTAATAATTTTGATCATCATACAAGTTTTAATATTATATAAAAATAACCCAAGTAAATACAGTACCTAATTACACACCAAATTCCAAAAAAAGATGGGGCACTGTACAAATTGTGAATAAAAACAGAATGCAATGATATGGAAGTTTCAACTTCCAATATATTATTCAGCATACAACATAGATGACATATCAAATGTTTAAACTGAGAAAATTTATAATTTTCAGGGAAAAATAAGTTAATTTTAAATTTCATGGCATCATCTTATCTCAAAAAAGTTGGGACAAGGCCTTGTTCACCACTGTGTAGAATCCCCTCTTCTTTTTATAACAGTCTGCAAATGTCTGCGGACTGAGGAGACAAGTTGTTCAAGTTTAGGAATAGGTATGCTGTTCCATTCTTGTCTAATACTGGCTTCTAATTGTTCAACTGTATTGGGTCTTCTTTTTCACATCTTTCTCTTTATGATGTCGTTAATACCCATATTCTTCTCCTACGCAGCAATAATGTTGTAATTGATGCAGTATGTGGTCTGGCATTGTCATGTTGGAAAATGCAATGTCGTCCCTGAAAGAGACGATGTCTGCATGGGAGCATATGTTGTTCTAGAACTTGGATATACCTTTCAGCATTGATGGTGCCTTTCCAGATGTGTAAGCTGCCCATGCCACACAGACTCATGCAACCCCATCAGAGATGCAGGCTTCTGAACTTAGCGCTGATAATAGCCTGGGTTGTCCTTGTCTTCTTTAGTCCGAATGACATGGCGTCCTAGTTTCCCAAAAAGAACTTCAAATTTTGATTTGTCTGACCATAGAACAGTTTTCGACTTTACCACAATCCATTTTAAATGCGCCTTGGCCTAGAGAAAATGCCTGTGCTTCTGGATCATGTTTATATAGCTTCTTTTTAGACTTTTTAGAGTTTTAGCTGGCAACGGCGAACGTTGGGGGATTGTGTTCATCGACAATGTTTTCTAGAAGTATTTCTGAGCTCATGTTGGGATTTCCATTACAGTAGCATTCCTGTATGTGATGCAATCCCGTCTAAGGGGCCGAAGATCACAGATATCCAGTATGGTCTTCAGGCCTTGACCCTTACGCACAGAGATTGTTCAAGATTCTCTGAACCTTTGGATGATATTATGCACTGTAGATGATGATAACTTCAAACTCTTTGCAATTTTTTCTCTGAGAAACCCTTTCTGATATTTCACCAATATTTTCCACCGCAGCATTCGGGGAATTGGTGATCCTCTGCCCCTCTTGATTTCTGAGAGACACTGCCACTCTGAAAGGCTCTTTTTATACCAAATCATGTTGCCAATTGACCTAATAAGTTGCAAATTAGTTCTCCAGCTGATTCTTATATGTACATTTAACTTTTCCAGCCTCTTATTGCTACCTATCTCAGCTTTTTTAGAATGTGTAGCTCTCATGAAACCCAAAATGAGCCAATATTTGGCATGACATTTCAATTCACTTTCAGCAGTTGATATGTTATCTATATTATATTCTAAATAAAATATTGAAATTTGAAACTTCCACCTCATTGCATTCTATTTTTATTCGTAATTTGCAACAGCCTACCAAAATTACTCCAAGAGCACAATGACAACCCATTCAGGAGCTCATAAAATGAACCCAGAACAACATCTAAAGAAACTGCAGGTCTCACATGCCTTAGTTAAGGTCAGTGTTCACTGAACCTTTTGGAAGGTGTGTGTTGCATTACATCTGTCATTAAAAATATCACAGCGTTTCATTAAAAGAACATTATACCGGACATCTAGAGAGAGCTGATTGGCCGAGCTCTCTCAGAGGGGAGGGATGAGAGGTATTTAGTGCTCCCACATTAATCACGGCACTACAGCGAACCAGGGGCGTCTGTGAGCTCATGCAAGCGGAAGAAGTGGGTAGTGCTGTCCTCCAAGTGTGTTACACCACTCCCAACGGTGCATGAGCGAGCGGTTCGAAAAAATGCGGTCAGTGACGTCACGTTATTCAGAGGAAATACATGATGATCTTCCGCCCTCCCGATTGAGGGGTAGTAGCTTAAAGTGATGGAGAGAAATTGTAGATGACAAAATTGTACATGACAAATTGTACATGACAAAATTAGGGAGAAAATCCGGGGGGGGGAAGAATATTATACCAACAGGGAAGCATGGTGGTGGTAGTGTCATGGTCTGGAATTCAAGACCTGGACGACTTGTCATAATTAATTAATCCTGAAGCACAATGTCCAGCCATGCAGCAGCACAAGCCAAACACACCTAACTCCACCTCTAAACTTTAAACTTCAAAAAGCAAAATTAAGATTGTCCAACTTAAAGTCCTTAATAAATTAAATAATCATTTAAAACTGCTTTTTGTATTTATTTAGATTTGCTTGATGATCTCAATCATTTGTGTGACAAATATACAATAAAAATATAAAAATCAGGAAGGAGGCAATTAGTTATTCCTGGCACTGTATATTAATGAGAACGATTATTTCGAAAATGAAAAAAGGAGAAATTGTTCAGGTTTGAATCTATCCAAGATGAAAAACCTTCATTGGTATGGGAAGAATGCAGTTTCCAACTAACAGAAATAAACTTACTTTCAAATAATCAAAATAAAATGCTTTTTTTTTACTAAAATGTTCATTTACTTGCTGTGGGCAATTAATCTTGCTATAATATAATATTGCAGTAACTCTCACTAGTTAGACTAGTTACACTAAACTCCAATGCAAAACATAAATCAAACTAAATTGTTTCCCAAACCAACTGGATATCAAATTGTTGAGTCATCAATCCTGCAAATGATTTATGAATCAGATTTGACTATTATCTCTAGGTGTTGTGTAAAGAGTGTGTGTGTGGACACTGTTACTGGGAGGTGCAGTGGAGCAGATGTCATGGCGTTTCTATAACAGTGTTGTCTAAAAGCAGGAATACTGTATAAAAAGGTCGCATAAAAGCAGAGATATTCAACCTTTCTTTATTTTAGTCAGTGATCCCCACTCCATCATTGTTCCTGTTCCGAAGAAACCTCATCCTGCTTCCCTCAATGACTATCAACCTGTAGCCCTTACCTCAGTCGTAATGAAGTGCTTTGAACAACTGGTCAGAGACTTCATAATTTCTTCACTACCGGACACACTGCAATTTGCATACCGCCCAATTCGCCCTACAGATGATGCCATCGCTCATCTCCTCCACACATCACTCACTCACCTAGACACTAGAAGAGGGAATTATGTTAAAATGCTTTTCATTGACTACAGCTCAGCATTTAATACTATAATTCCCTCCACACTCACCACCAAGCTGGAGCACCTGGGACTCATCTCTGTGTCAGTGAATTTCCTAACTGACAGACCACAGGCAGTAAGAATGGGTGGACATGTCTCAGCCTCCTTCACATTCAGCACTGGAGCCCCCCAGGGTTGTGTTCTGAGCCCCCTGCTGTACTTTTTGTACACGTATAACTGTGTGGCCACTACCAGCTCCACCATCATTAAGTTTGCTGATGACACTGTCTTGGTGGGCCTGATCACTGACAACAATGAGACGGCATACCTGAAGGAGATTGGAAATTTGGAGAACTGGTACCAGAGGAACAACCTCTTTCTAAATGTCAGTAAGACAAAGGAGCTGATAGTGGACTTCAGCACTAAGCAGGAAAGGAACTACCAGACCCCGTGATCAACGAGAGCCCAGTGGAGAGAGGGAGCAGCTTCAAATACCTCGTGTGTTCACATCACGCAGGACCTGTCATGGTCCTGTCACATCAACACCGTGGTGAAAAAGGCCTGACAGAGTCTTTAACACCTCAGACACTTGAGAGACTTTATACTGCACTCTAAGGTGCTCAGGAACTTCTACTCCTGCACTAAAGAGAATCTCCTGATGGGAGAGACAAGCTCTTCAGAGGGTGGTGCAGTCAGCGGAGTCCATCATCCGCATTGATCTCCCTGACCTGCACTCGATCTACAGCAAGCAGTGCTGGACCAAGGGCAGGAAGATCGTGAAGAGCCTCAGCCACCACAGCAATCTCTGTTGTGGTCAGGAAGCAATTCCACTCCCTGAAGGCCAATATAGAGAGACTGAGGAGGAGCTTCTTCCCGCCTGCTATACGGTCTCTCAACCAGATCACTACACTGGACTGAAACACCTCTGCATTTTTGCACACCTCACAGTAATAGACACATATGGACATTACTTATCTGTTCACTCATGCACTCATGGACACTTAAAACTTACCTTTTTATGAGATCTTTTCATTTGAAATAATTTGTAGCACTTTGAGATTTACCTCAAATATAAAGTGCATTATAAATAAAATGTATTATTATTATTATTATTATTATTATTATTATTATTATTATTATTTATGGACATTGCACATTTGCACACTCCCTGGACATTTCCACATTTCCATTTATTCCCTTTTTTTGCATTTAAATTTATTGCTACATTTGTACAGATATGTTTTTATATTTTATCATTTAGATTTCTTATATGTTTTTGAAATTTTTTGGATTTTGTTTCTATAGCTAAACTTACTCTTATTTAATTTTATTCCACTATTTACTATTTATTTCTTTATTTCTCGTATTTAATGTTTAAGGTCATGGGCAGTCATATAAGCATTTCACTGCATATCGTACTGTGTATGACTGTGTATGACTGTGTATGTGACAAATAAAATTTGAATTTGAAAGGAAGAGGTACTGGATATTTGTTTAGTCAAAACAATCAGTCCTGCAGTGAAATCTGTCCTGCCGTTTAAACACACACCAGTTTTGGGTTTACTGGTTTCAAGAAGCACCGACTGATGTGAACCATGCCTCGCAGAAATGAGCTCTCAGAAGACTACGGTCAAGAATTGTTGACTTGCATGAAGCTGGAAAGGGTTACAAAAGTATCTCCAAAACCCTTGATGTTCATGTTGTGGGAGATTTTTTTTCCTACACTTGTCAATATTGACTTAATTTAAAACATTAAACAAATACTGTAACTTTAGCAAAAAGAACCAAAGAAAGACTCCGGACTCCATGCAGATCTGGATGAAGTAAGGCAGGATTTATTGCAGCAATAAAACCAAGTGAGCCCAGCCTTGCAATGCCTAGGTTGTACATCCAGGCACCACCAAGATCAGACTGACTTGACCGTCACATAAGCGCTTGTTTTATACAGTTTGCAAAGGGAGGGGCGCTCACCTAGCCCCCTTCTCTGTACACTTTTTTCCATCCCTTACCAAATTATTAACCCATGATAATTCAACTTTTTCCAATATGTTCACCCATTATATTTACAATTTCTTCTACCTTGTTTCATTAAATCAAATACCTCATTATCTGACTCCATATTTTTTCCCATTATAACTCATTCGTTTTACAAATTATTTTCCATTATCTCTGCACTTTATTTGTTTATTTTAAAAATATTGGGGTGGTGCTTATTTTCCTATATATTCCTAGTTCTTCCCGGTTGCTCTACAGTTGTCGGAGACAGGCTATGGTTGAGCATCTCTGTCGAACTCATTTTAATTATTTGTCTTATTTTCCTAATTTGTTGTATTTATGTATTTTATTTGAATGTTTGCATGACTCGGACAGCCAGGACAGTCCAGAACATAACCCTTTTGAAGATTACACCCCTACTGAACCTGTCATGGACCGGGTCTTGGTGAGTTTTTGCCAGAATGAGTCTGATGGATCATTGAGGCAATTTCTACATGAGAAAGGTCTTACTTATGTCGGGAAGGATGACTCTGGGCCTGGTTCTTCTAAGAGGCAAATAGCCCTCCTTCACATGCTTTTAGGGCTGTGCGACCAGAGTCTAGTACTTTGTATTTTTATTTTATTCACTATGTAGGTGCACATGCTATTTTATTTTATGCCTACTCTTTAGGCTGAGTTTGTGTCTTTTGGTTATTTGTCTGTGTTCCTTTAATTTGACATGGTTGGACATGTATCCAACACCTGAACATCGCAGTTCAGGACCAGACTTTTCTTTCTCATCATGGTTTTAATTCAATGGCCACTTTACTGTATGTCTGTATGTGTACTAGAATATGTGACACTTCCCTTTCTTTCACATGTGCTGTTTCATTTTCACTTATATGTTGCTAAGGTGTTTAATAAATCATGATATGAATATTGATTTGCAGCATTGGGATGAGGATCTGTACAGCTGAACTTCATGCGTTCACTTCTAGTATCCTATAAAAAGAACATGAATTAGTACAATTTCTCAATGAATGACTGCAATAATAGACAGATATATAGATCTCTGACCTCCACTAGAAGGTAACACAGATGAAGGGGAGTTTTTGAGTCTCTGGCAGGCTGATCCACTGCTTACTGTCAGACAGCATCGCTCCGGTTCTCTCCCCATCACCACAGTTTTCCACTCCGGTCCCGTTACCTGGAGCCCAGTTCTGGTAGCAGATGGTCTCTCCTGTCACCCAAAACCAGAAGCCCAGAGCGCAGGTGTGACGCAGACCAATCCACACAGCTGATGTCACATAAGTGAAGGCATTTCGAGTGACTACTCCCACCCAGTCCTGCATTTCCTCTGACTGAACAGAAACCAGGTCCACATGATTCTGTCTGCAGAACCTCAGGGCTTCTCGCCACGTCTTCCCCTCTTTAATCACGATCAGTGGAGTTCTCTCTGCAATCAGAGAATAAAGATAGTGAAAAACTACATATCATCGGATTGTTAAATAGTTGCCCCTAAACCATTTTCTGGTAAGATTATTAACTACAACAAATAATAGTATGTTTCTGTTTATAGCAATTGGCAGATGCTCTTATCCAGAAAACATTTTATTTTTGAGCAGATGAGGGTTAATGCCCGTTCTCTACAGCCTCACAGTAACAAGTTAGTGGTAATGGGATCTGAACGTGAGACCTTCTGATCAGATTCTGAAGGCTTAATCACTGAGTTAGTTCTGCCCCCTGATGACTACTACACCTACTAATAATAGCATTCTCAGGTTCTATTGAGTGTGTGAATCAAAGGGAGAAAAATCTGTTTAAATATTGGTGAGAATACATTTAGTCCCCAATAATTAGTTTATTGTAAAATGTGTGTAACATAAAATGCTATCAAATAAATATCTAAATAAAATGAAAGTAATTTACTGTAATTTACTGCAAATAACTACAACTTTACATATATTCAGTAAAGTATTATTCATCCCTCAGCATATGAATTTAATTAATTCCGCAGGTGAGTTCTTAAGGCAAAATTTGGATAAATAAAATGAAGAATTTTTTTTATTATTATTATTTAAATGTCCTGTGAAAATTTAAAATGTATATTAAAATGCACTGTAGTTGTCGGTCTGATGTCTACTGCATTTTTAAGTGCATAAACACAGCCAGGAGAATCTATTTTTATAGAATTTATTCCAGTAACAATTGTTGGTGTTGGTTTTTCAGTTGCTCCAAGCAAAGGGTTGCCACAATGGCCTATCTGGTCCACACACACACACAAGCTTGGCACAGGTTTTACAGCAGATGCCCTTCCTGAAGCAACCCTCCCATTTTGTCCAGTCTTGGGACTGGCATTGCATCCACTAGTTGGGAATCTAACCTGGGCCTTCAGCATGGCAGGCAGGAAACCTAGCACTGAGCCACCAATGCCCACACTTCATGTAACAATTACATCTTGTAAAAGTAAATTAATATATCCAGTGCAGTTAAATGATAACTTTATGTTAGATTACTCACTTTTATAGCAGACAAATGGTTTTGTTTGCCTGCAGTTTGCATCATTCCATGTGTAATTAAAGTAAAGTTCCACACAGTTATTTTGTCCAATATTGTTTGGCTCACCATAATTCCAGTTGCTGTAATTGTACAAAGCTCCATCTGACCAGAACCAACACCTTTTATCTGACTGTTTCCAGAGGCAGAAAAAAACACAAAACCACAAAAAATATAATTCAAGTTCACCCTTCATTCATCACAAATACATCACTGCACACTGAAATTCTTTATTCATTGCATATCCCAGGTCTCTTAGTAGGCTGTGGTCAGCTCTTATACAGCACTCCTGGAATAGACAAGAGTTAAGAGAACAAAATAATGCAACATATCAAATGCCAATGTACCGTAGGTAATGTACAATGTACATTACCTGTCAGTTCTGCTCTTGAATGCATTACACCAAAATATATAACAAATTTACAAAAATTTTAAACACAACCGATAATTAACTCAATAATTAATTACAATTATTTACTAAAAATAGCAGTCCTTTAAGTCTTTAAATAATTATACACTGTAAATCTAAAAACTGCTTACAGTCTCGTTTTGCTTTAGTCCTATCCAGAAATGTTTCTGTGTTCCATTGAGAAGGTTTATTACAGCATTCATTTCCTCTTGGTTCTCGATGGTGGCCAGGTCAGTGTATTTCTCTCTGCACTGTTTCTGAGCTTCGTCCCACGTTTTTGTTCCTGTATCCACTATATAAAACTGACGTGATGCGGAGAAAGCGAGAACCCAAAGTCCTGCTGGGAGAAGATTATCTCATGAACTCATACAATGATAATGAAGCAGGAGAGAGTTTAACAGATTAGCAAATGTTTAAACTGACCTGAGAAAAGCAGAATGAAGTGCACTGTTGAATCCATAACTGTGGAGAACAACAGAGGGCAAAATCAGACATGACAGTATAATTTTTAGAATAAGAGCTATTTATATGTGTAATGTTTACATGCTTGAGTAAAAAAATACAGTATTTAATCTCTAATCAGGTACTGTAATACTCAAGCTTCTCAAACCGGACATTATGTATAGTGCCGCTGTTGACGCAAAAACAATTATGCAACAGATGGATGATAATTCCATTTATAAATCTTTTCATATTTGACCACACTTGCAATTTAACCAAATAGAAACATATTATTTCAGCATATTTTTTTTTCAAGAAAAGCTTGGCAGAAAGGTTAAGTGGTCTTTTGATTAAGACTGAAGGTGTACATAGATAATCAAAGGTGCCGATTGTTTTCTTTCTTTCTTTTATTTGTTTCTTTCTTTACATTTTTCATTCATTGTATTTCTTAATGAAATTGAAAACCTGAAAAGGAAATCAACATTTTTAGTTACACGTTTATAAAGTTGTGTCTTACCTGCATACAGTATGTCTAGTGGCTGTAAATGTGTTATGGTGGACAGTATGTGTGTCTTTATGTATGTGTGTGTCTCCTTTGTTCCGTGTTCTGGAAAAAGAAATTTGATCCTTATATTTACAAGTATTTCTTTGTTAATGCTCTCCTACTTTTTTCCTCTGCTGCGTTCCATAAAATCCGTAGCAACAAAATGCAAATGAATTGAACCATGTTTATACTGTATGTTGTTTATATTATAGGTTACTAAATATGATTCAACTTGTATCTGTTTTATGATTTAGTGTGAAAGTGGAATCATCTTTGGGTAAACATAAAAAAGAATCACTCACTTATTCATTCTTTATGCCGTTTATCCTAACCAGGGTCACAGGAGGCCTGGAGCCTATCCCAGAGGTGCAGTACACCTCCAGTAAACAGTAAATTAAAAACATAAAGATCTCAGTATATAGAATTTATTTTTGAAAGGTTTTATTGCTCATTTTTTTAGTTGGCTATTCAATGCTTTTTTTTTTTGATGAGTATGACTTACTGTTCATGAAAATTTAAAATTAAGTATCTCAAAATATTAGAATATTTCCTAAGGTCAATCTAAAATGATTTACAGTACATAAATTTAGAAATAAAAAATCTATTTTCAGTTTATGCTCTTAATACTTGTACAATATAGCCTTTAGTAAGAGTTACTGCAGTAATGCAGCATGGCAGGAGGCAATCATCCTGTGGCACTTCTGAAGTGTTATTAAATCCCAGGTTTCTTTCATAGCAGCCTTCATCTCATCTGTGTTACTGGGTCAGGTTTTTCTCTTTTTTTCTCTAGACAAAACCCCAAAAATCCTCTGTGGGGTTCAGGTCAAGTGAGTTGACCTCGATGTTATGGTGGCATAGTGGTTGGTATGGTGGTCTTGCATCTCCAGGGTCAAGGGTTTGAGTCCCATCTCAGCTGTGTGGTGGCTTCCTGCTGCGTATTCTGGTTTCCTCCCACAGTCCAAAGAAATGAAAGGTAGAAAACATTCTCACACAGTCTTTTCACTCTTCCTCAAGTCTCTTTGATTTGTTCACCCAAATGAGGATGGTTTCCCTGTTGTGTGTGGTTTCTCTCAAGGTTTCTTCCAATGGAGATTTTTCCATGTCACCGTTGCTCTCGGCTTGCTTATCAGAGACAGTCTGTTCCCTTTCAAAAGCTACACTCAATGCTGCGTGAAAACGCTATGGGAACATCTCTTTGTTGCC
>QMIH01003101.1:6420-30110 GCA_003987875.1 Clarias batrachus
CAAGACTATCAAGGGATTCTAGAGAGAAATGTGCTGGCCAGTGTCAGAAAGCTGGGTCTCAGTCGCAGGTCATGGGTCTTGCAACAGGACAATGACCCAAAACACACAGCTAAAAACACCCAAGAATGGCTAAGAGGAAAACATTGGACTATTCTAAAGTGGCCTTCTATGAGCCCTGACCTCAATCAGCCCTGCCGTCTCTTGTAACGGCACACATGCTCAAAGCTCATCACTGATCCCAATAGAAAATTGTACTCTTACAGTAATTACACTTAATTGTATAATATGATTATATTTAATAGAGTTAAATATAATTAACTATTACACTCGGGTGGCACGGTGGTGTAGTGGTTAGCACTGTTGCCTTGCACCTCCAGGGTCCAGGTTTGATTCCTGCCTCTGTGTGCATGGATTTAGCATGTTCTCTGGTTTCCTCCCACAGTCCAAAGACCTGCAGATTAGGCTAATTGACATTCCCAAATTGCCCGTAGTGTGTGAGTGTTTGTATGTGTGTTTGCCCTGCGATGGATTGGCACACTGTCTCAAGTCAGTCAAGTCAAGTCAATTTTATTTATATAGTGCTTTTAACAATTGACATTGTCGCAAAGCAGCTTTACACAATAAAAAGAAGTAAGTTTGTATGCAATGTGTATGAATCAAAATGATAAGATGGTCCCTGATGAGCAAGCCGAGGGCGACGGTGGCAAGGAAAAACTCCCTGAGATGGTAATAGGAAGAAACCTTGAGAGGAACCAGACCCAACAGGGAACCCATCCTCATCTGGGTGATAACGGATAGCAGAGATTGATCAGCATAATAATGTGTACTGGAAGTTCAGTGTAACAGGAGATGTGTTAAAATTCTCGTGCCCTAAGTCTCCTGGGATAGGCTCCAGGCCCCACGTGACCCGTTATACAGGATGAGGCGGTACAGACGATGTGAGAGTCAATTATAGCAATAATAGAGATCATTAGAGTGTTATGATTTTGTTCTATGAGAGAATTTGTCACAGAACTAAATAACATGAGATCACAAATTGTCTACAAAATGTACAAAAATGGCAAAGGAAATTAAAGCATCGAAAAAAAAAAGAGTTAGGAAATTACTGAAGATGAAAAAAATTACATTTTATTTGTGCAAATAACACCTAAGGCTGTGTTTAAACCATGAAAGTTAAGCAACAAAGGTGATCAATGATTTGAGATGGAAACACTGGTGTTCAGATGGGAGAAACGGTGATCAGTGATTATTGATTATTAATTATTCATTCATAGTTTTAAAAACTTTGCTCAGCATTTGTCCAGCATTTGTCCTGTTGAGCCGTTGCAACACAGTGCTCACAGATAGCTAAGAGTATCTCCTCTATCCAGGCCAGTTCTAAAGGGATGGCCCAGGGGTTGGTTCTGGGTCTCATACTGTTACATTTATGCACACTGTCTAATGCACAGTAGCATTTCTACAATGATAGCTCTACTCCAGCAGCTGGTCAAGCCTTTGAGTTTCTAATATTTCCGTGTGATTGTATCTGGAACACTCTGTACCAACTACTGTAAGCCCACAGAAAGATAAAGCCTCCATTGGTAACATTACACCAAAGATAAAATGTTTTTTTTTTTTTTACTTTTCATAGACTCTTTTTGTTCTACTCTAGCACGTAGTTAGCTATGGTGTGTGTGTGTGTGTGTGTGTGTGTACAGTGGGTATAGAAGAGTATCCACCCTCTTTAAAATAATAAAAATTTTTATCCAACTATGCACTCAGTGAAAACTTTAACGTTCAAGGGAAAGATATAACACCAACATGTCAGACAGGAAAAACGAAATCAAAACCAGAATCACTGTTTCTCAGGTGTGTTCTTGCTGAGAGAATGTTTGTGAGTTGTCTCGGTAGAATGAGTTTTAGTGCATGACAGGAGGTGAGGGTAACAGCTGTGGAATGTGAAAAGCTTCAAATAAGTGACAGGAGTATTGAGAAGTGTTTGCGTATGTGTGTGTGGCTATGAAAGAGATGGGAAAATGTTTATTTAGAGCAAATAGTGCTGTGACTCTGCTCATTCACATGATGTGTGTGTGTGTTTAATCTTCTCACAAAGGTTCTATTTCACATTTTCCTGTTCATTTATACAACATTATAATGAAAATTCCTGATAATAATAATCATTTGATCTTTATTCTCCCAAAACCTTTACTTTCCATAGAACACAATAACATAGAATAAAACTAGAGTTTGCATGCAGCTGAAGCAGGACATTCCAGTGAGATTCCAGTGAGGATGGATTAGAGTGGCTAAGAAAACCTTAAACATGACTTGTAATCTAACAATATTAAGGTAAACTGTATTATTGTTCTGTCTGAATTAATAATCTGAAGATGTTTCAAAATTATTTAGCCAAACTAATAATAATAATAAGAAGAAGAAGAATGAATCACCTTCAATGAGGCAAAGTTTAAAATGTTAATAAACAGGAACCTTTTTAAACCTGAGTCTACTGTATATCTAAACAGGATGTCAAGTATTGGCTGCATTGTCCCGAATAAGCCCCGACACACATCAATATCAAATTGCTTGAGCTTTTTGACTGCAAAGAACCTCCCAGGACACATGCGGATCCCGGCACCCCATGGTATGTTGTAGTACTTCAGTTTTTTTCCCTCCTTTGTAGAATTCGGTCTTTTTTCCACCTTCAGGTGTGTAAAAGCGGTTGTATTTGAAGGTGTGTGGATCAGGGTGCACTTTGGTCAGGTTAATCAGTGGACCACCTCGCTTTACATCCTGTCCTGTTACACGGAGGACCACATCAATTCAGCATCTGGGTGCTTCATGAGGAACAGGAGAAGCCAGAATGATGCGGGCCCTGTGTTACCCCGGGACACCCACAGGAGCAGGAACATGTATCTGTACACCATGGACTTGAGCACTCCATGCTCAGCATGCACATAATGAGATTCAGAAACCCAGTTGTTAACATACTCTTTGGTCTTCATCTTCTACAAAGCAAGGACTTTCCAGAAAAGCCTTTACAGTCTTTATGCTTCCTTTTTTTCAGATGGTCCCAGAACTCCATAAGCCAGCCTTGGGAAAGTTTATCATATTTGCGGAAATCATAAAAGAGTTCATTTGAATCCCTTCTGTTGACTTCCTTTACTTTGTCCACACTTTCTGAAATATTTTATAACTTTATAACACTATAACTATAGTTCAGTACAATTACATCATTAAAAGGAATGGAAAGGAGAGGGTCATGAGCTATGAAAATGAGGCTCTCTCTCTCTTTATATATACACACCACTATACGACGACTGATCCCAAAAGCTGCCACCACCTTTGACTGAAACAAAGCTGCGCGCATTGTGCTGGAGCTATAAATCACACACACTCAGATCACAAAAGTGAACTAACGCAAAGCCGACCAGATGCTAAATTAACAACAGAACTCCAGAAAAACAACATACATAGATTTCTTTATTTAAGACCTTGTTGTCACCCCCCCCCAAACAGTGCAGCAGTGAGCGATTACTTACATCCAAACAGAGACGTTTACGTAAATCAATGATCAATAGCTTTTTAGCAATGATTTACCCTGACAAAGAGCAGTGGCAGCTGGCAAACCTAAAAAATAGATGCAGAAATATTTTTTATAGCCTAAATAAAAAAATTTTCTAAACTTGGGTTATTGTTGATTAGTTTTTTTTTTTTTCAAAAATGTAATTTAAATGAGGTTTAAGCTTAAGATGTTTAGCCGACTCCGTGATCTTCCTCTTTAATTTCCTACTGTCACACAAGTTTGCAGATGAACGGAGGCGAGGCATAAATGCAGAGGTGGACGTTCAGCAAATGTTCTTTTTATTTAAACCAAAAAGGGTCAGGGAACCAAAACAACTCAAAGACGTAATATTGAAAAGAAACCAAAACACGTATTCACACAACAACCGCATACTCAAATAAACGTAACAAATGCAAGACAAGGGAAAGAACTCAAAGCAAGCTATTTATAAGGAACTAATGACTCACTCGGATCAGGTGGGCGCCCACGTCACCTGACCCGAGGTGCAAACTGGGAACTGAAGTCATATTAATTACAAACACAAAGGGTTCTTTGGGCGCTTTGGCGCCCTCTAGGGGTTATTCCTGACATAACCCCCCCTCAAAGGGCGCAACTCCGGGGCGCCACAGGAGGTCCAGGGCATCCCCCCCAGGGTCCAGTGTCTGCCCCTCTCGCCCAGAGGCTGGCTCTTTTGTCCTGAGGGCACGGCGATTCTGTGTGCCCGTAGCTGCAGGGCGATGAAGGCCAGGAAAGCGCGCCATCCTTGTTGATGCAGGCCGGCGGCGGTGGCGGAAGCTCGCTGTCCTCCTCGATGCAGGCCGGCGGCGGTGGCGGAAGCTCGCTGTCCTCCTCGATGTAGGACGGCGGCGGTGGCGGAAGCTCGCAGTCATCCTCAGCGCAGGACGGCGGCGGTGGCGGAAGCTCGCAGTCGTCCTCAGCGCAGGACGGCGGCGGTGGCGGAAGCTCGCAGTCGTCCTCAGCGCAGGACGGCGGCGGAAGCTCAATGTCCTCCTCGATGCAGGACGGCGGCGGTGGCGGAAGCTCGCTATCCTCCTCGATGCAGGACGGCGGCGGTGGCGGAAGCTTGCTGCGCTTCTCGGCGCGGTGCAGCGGCGGCAGCTCGTTATCGACGAAGCAGCTACGCGGCAGGATATAGAGCTCGCCGTTGTCGCCGCAGCTGCGCGGCGGAAAAGGAAGCTCGCCATCTTCGTCATCGCTGCTGAGCTCGCCTTCGCTGTCGACGCAGTACCGCGGGTAGCATAGCTCGCTGTCGTCATCGCTGCACCGGATGTATTCCAGCTCGCCGTCGTAGTCGCTCCAGCTTAGCGGAAAAAGGAGCTCTTCTTTGCTCCTGTGCTCGGGCGGAGAAGTTGGCCGTTCTGGGCCTTCTGTGAGGCTTAGCCGAGTTAGCAGCACTTGGAGCGAAGCTACCTGCTCCTGCAGGTCTCGAATGCGCCGTTCATTACCTTCGGCCCTTCGTCCGACGCTGCTCCATTCTAACTGGGAGGCTGCTTCAGACTGTGCATGTCGCCCACACGCTGTTTCTTGTAGCCGCACACTGTGGGGTGTCCTTCTCCCCTGGTCACCGCCAAGTCTGAACCTCGCGGTCTCTGCACTCTGGTCGGCGCGGGGACTCATGTCACCCCAAGCTGCGCAACCTCTGAACGGCGTGCGCTGTATCGCCAGGCGGCAGCCATCCCAGTTTGGCTGCTTTCTCAGCTCTGCCACTCGTTGAGCTACCCTGCCAGATCTCCTCCTTCTCCTCCTTCCGCTACGCCGCTTGGGAATCCGCTCGCCYTCTGCTCCGTCTTCCCAATTTGCAAACGTCCTTGCCCCCCCCAAAAGAATTTCCTGGGGAGGCTCCTCCGCTATGCCTCTTGTTAGGTCTTGCATTCTGTCACACAAGTTTGCGGATGAACGGAGGCAAGGCATAAATGCAGAGGCGGACGTTCAGCAAATGCTCTTTTTATTTAAACCAAAAAGGGTCAGGGAAACAAAACAACTCAAAGACGTAATATTGAAAAGAAACCAAAACATGTATTCACACAACAACCGCATACTCAAATAAACGTAACAAATGCAAGACAAGGGAAAGAACTCAAAGCAAGCTATTTATAAGGAACTAATGACTCACTCGGATCAGGTGGGCGCCCACGTCACCTGACCCGAGGTGCAAACTGGGAACTGAAGTCATATTAATTACAAACACAAAGGGTTCTTTGGGCGCTTTGGCGCCCTCTAGGGGTTATTCCTGACACCTACGTAGTCTAATTAGCTCTCAACTGCACAGCTAAAGTTTTCCAGAACGCACCGACAGAGGTAGACTAATGATTATGAATGCATCAGGGAAAATCAGCAAAGAGACTGACTCTGATCATTTGAATAAGGCATTTAATTTAAAATAAAATTTGTACTCTAATTTTAGTACTGTGATGAATTTGTTTAATTGCAATGTTTCACTTGAATTTATCTGCTTCTACATGCAGCTATAGTTACAGTGCCAATTAGCGGTAATGCGAGGCAGCTGATCCCTAATGCTGTTGACGTGAGAGACACGGTTGTAAAACTGTTATTCCAGTTGAGTACCATCTGTGGACTGGGTCTACAAGTTTTGCCATGCACCAACTTTCAAATACACTCCATTTGAGGGCATAAGTTCTTCTAGTGGAAGGAAAATTATGCTGACTGGAAAACCAGCATCTCTTAGTTGGTCCCCTTCAGGGGCCAGACATGAAGGTTCCAGAGCTCAGGCCGGGGATGAAATATTGTCCCCTGTGCCAGAGACAGAAGATCCCTCCTCACCGTAATCACCCAGGGTGAGCCGTTGAGGAGAGATATTAGATCCGAGAACCACACGCTGGTCGGCCAACGGGGCGCTATCAATAAGAGGTGCAAACCCTGTTGATGGACCCTCACCAGGCCTCCCGGGAGCAGAGCTATCGGAGGAAATGCATAAAGGCGTAATTTGGGCCACGTATGGGGCCATCGCGTCCATACTCAGGGGAGCAGGAAGAGTCAGAGAGTAGTACAAAGGGGACATTGTGCTGTTTCTTGCAAGGCAAAGAGGTCCTCCCTCTGCTATATAAAATCTTTCCCAAATTTGAGTGACTACTTTGGGGACTAAATTGCCCTGAGGAAAAGGAACTTGTCCTGTGCCCAAAGCAGAACAAGGTTTGCTAGCTTGTTCAAGTGGTGCAAGCACAGTCTGCCCTGGCGATTTATATACGAGACTACAGAAGTGTTGTCCACCCGCACTAGAACATGGTAGCCTCTTAACTGCTGGAGGAAGTGTTTCAGGGCCAGAAATAGAGCCATAATTTTGAGGCAATGGATGTGCCGCGCAAGAAGATGACCTCTCCAGCTCCCTTGGGCTGGACGGCCATCTAAGACCACACCCCAGCCTGTGAGGGAAGCGTTTGTCCTTAGCATCTTGTGATGAAAACACGGACCTAGAGTGGGACCCAAAGTCAAAAACCGGGGTCTGAACCACATAGAAAGGGTACGAAGCCCCTGGCACGTAACCCTTATTTGCCTCTGGGTATTGGCCCTTGGATAAAATCCACTGGCGCTTAGCAACAACTGAAACATGTACAGAAGGTCCAAAGGTATCACCGTGAGCGCAGCTGTCATAAGAGCTAAAACAAGTGCAGGAGACAGCTGTGCCTGCATTGCAATCGAATTCCATATGACATCCAAATACGTTGTCCTCTGAGCAGGAAAGAGAATGCCTCTCCTGGCGTTAGGTCTCAATCCTAAAGAATGGAGGTGAGCTAGGACGACATCTCGATGTTGAAGTGTTAGCCGCTAAGACTGAGCCAGGATCAGCCAGTCGCCTATATAATTCAGAATACGGATGTCCAGGACTCATAGAGCCAGAGCTGCATCCATGCATTTTATATATGTGCGTGGTGACAGGGCTAGGCCAGTCGGAAGGATCCGATACTGGTAAGCCTCGCCCCCAAAAGCGAACCTCAGGAACATTCTGTGTTGTGGCAATATTTCTATATGAAAATATGCGTCCTTCAGGTCGATTGTCACAAACCAATCCCCTAGCTGGATTTGAAAAAAAATCATTTTGTCTGTCAACATTTTGATGTTCAGCCCACAAAGATGTAAAATTGGACGCAACCCCCCCATCTATTCTGGAAACCAGGAAATACTGACTTTAGTAGCCTGGGTCTCTGTCTGGTAGGGGAACATGTTCTGTGGCCCCGTTTTCCAGCAAAGCCTGTAATTGAGTCAGCAGATGCGCTTGTTCTGGTTTCATGGAAGTGGAGACCACGGCATTGAAACGTGGAGGACGATGTGCAAAATGAATC
Organism: Clarias batrachus; assembly: GCA_003987875.1. Taxonomy (NCBI): domain Eukaryota; kingdom Metazoa; phylum Chordata; class Actinopteri; order Siluriformes; family Clariidae; genus Clarias; species Clarias batrachus. The sequence goes on from QMIH01003101.1 coordinate 14,284, forward strand.
CTGTAGCCTCTCTCTAAGTGCTTTGTACCTACGGAGACATACCTGGCAGTAGGTTCCCCGCTGCCAGCCTCTCTGAAAGGGGCACAGGGGGTGTTAGGTGTTCGGCATCCTGAAACATGGCAGAGAGGAACTAAACACCTAACATTTTCTGGAGACTGCTGCTCCCCGAAACACCAGTGGTGGTGTAAGTTGGACAACAGCCTCCAGAGGGTGCCAGGAAGGAGTCTTTATCCCTTATTGGAATTTTTACACGCCCACCCCCAAGGCGACCATGGCAGCCATAGAATGGCCGATAGCACGGGCCGTCTGCTTGGTGGCATGGAGAAATAAATCTGTGGCTCAGCATAGCTCCGCAAACGCCACATCATCGGTAGACCCACCAGTGCTTAGATCACTCAGCAGGTCAGCCTGATATGCTTGCAAAACCGCCATGGTGTGCAGTGCAGCATGAGCCTGACCTGCTGCCTGAAAAGTTTTTCCCACCAACGAAGATGTTAGTCTATACGGCCTGGTGTGGAATGTGGGCTTCTGCAGGAAGGATGAGCTCCCAGAAGTGAGATAAGCCCGCAAGAATCTCTTCAATCTGGGGCATCATCATATAACCACGTGCTTTCACATCAACAACATTCGAATGAATCAATGTAAATAGCAAAAAGAGGGGATGAATAGGGCTTATTCCATGAAAGAGTTAACTCGTCATGGAGGTTGCCAAAGAAGGGGAGGGTCCATCATTGAGACCCCTCCCCCCCCCTTTTTTTTTGGTCCTGCGGCAAGAGAGGAAGTCTCTTCTGCCCATTCACAAGATCATGTAGCATCGAGTGTAGCTTTTGAAAGGGAAAAATGCAGGGTTGCAGCAAGGAAAATGAAACCTGGAAGCACAATTTAGGATCAAAGTCCATAAAGCAAGCAAGGTCATACGCAGAGCGAAATCACTAAAGAAAATTGCACAACACCAGGATGAGAGGCATGCAAGCAAGATACAAATAGATGGAACTCTGTGTCCTTTTAAAGCTAAGGGTAGACTTTCTGATGAATTACATGTTTGCAAAGGATTTTAATGGACATGATGCTAGGGATTTATCTGGGAGACTGATGTGTTACATTGTGAATTTCAAGAGTTCAAGACTGTGCATGGACACATAATTTTGGAAATGGTCAAGGACCCAGTGAACCTAGGACATATCTTGTGGGAGTTTATGTAAACATCATGGGTCCCCCACTTTCTGTCCAATGCAGTAGAGTGGAGCAAACAACAAGCTGATAGCAAGCTCTCTGCTTGTTGTTTGAATAGGGATAACAAGCAAGCTATCCCACATCTTGTGTTTAGCCAGGTCCTTTTACAACAATGCACAAAAACTTTGGCTGAGGGAACTGCCACCTCCTCCTCTTGGGATTGGAAATAAGGGAGCATGGTAGCCAAGACAGCACTAAAATAGTGAGAGGCCCATGGAAGATATGGGTAGTGAATTGTGTGCATACTCAATCCATCATAACATACAGCAGATACACCAAATATCTGTCTCAAGGTCCTGATTGGCTCAAGGTCTCTGATTGGCTCTAATGTCTATGGAAATGCCATGAAGGTGGATGAGCAATTCTGCCATTTAATTTAAATTCTAAATTTGTATTATAAACAGTATCATGTGCAGCTGTCGATGAGCTGCAGCTCATTAATGCTTGTGAGAATGAATTAAGACCTGAGGCCTCAGTCCATGGTTATAGCGCGACTTAGCAGGGTAAAGCCGGAAAACGCAAAATCCTAACCGCTGCCAAGTGCCGCAACAGTAGAAGTATAATTCTGATTGAGAAACATCTGTAGAAGTGGTCTAAGGAGGCCTTCTGGATGTTTATTGCTGGTCTTATTGCGAGCACAGACATTGCAGGCGCTGAAAAAAATGGATGGCATCTTCTCTGATAGTGGGCCACCAAATGCATTGTTGACAGGGTGACAGGCGAATCTCGAACTGCACCTAGGACTTATATTGCGGGCATGCAAAGAACCTGCCTGGCAGTGGCCCGGGTGCCTGGTCTGCCTGAACCGCTACTTCATAGCTCCAGCTGGGATGCGACAAGCCCTACTACCTTGAACCCTTATGCTACCAGGAAGCTTATAAGTAGATAAAGCACTGAAGTCATGGCACTGCTGCATTGCCAGTATGACAGATGCTGAGTAGCTCGATAGTTCAAGACTGAAATTCCTACAAACAGTTTCCTACCTGAGCCTCCAGTAATGAAACTGGACTCCAAGTTAAATGTAATCCAACTGAATTGAAATTAATTGAATTCAACTGAGGTCTCACACTGGCTTAGTGGTTAGCATTGTTCTCTTGCACCTCCAGGATCCAGGTTCGATTCCTGCCTCGGGATTTGTGTGGATGGAGTTTGCATGGAGTCCTCTGGGTATGCCGGTTTCCTCACACAGTCAAAAGGCAGGCAGATTAGGCTAATAGGCATTCCCAAATTGCCTGTAGTGTGTGAAAGCATGTGTAGGTCCTGCAGTGGATTAGCACCTTATCCAGAGTGTACCCTGCCTCGTGCCCTAAGTTTCCTGGGATAGGCTCCAGGCCCTCCTTATGGTTTTATGTACAGGATAAATGTAATGGAAAAATGAGGAGGTGAAATTAACTGGATTATACCTTTCCCCTGATTGTCCTCTGACCACATTTTATCCGGCTTGTGTAAACCTTTAGAAATAAGATTGAATATTTGGTGTTTTTCAAAATGACTTCATCTTCATCCCTCAGTATGGATGGTTTTATAAATTAACAAATCTCTCCCTCTTGTTCTTTCTCTCATTGTCAGGGATAAAAGATAACAGTTTTTTAGTGTCTTACATATCTGTTGTGTTCATTAGTTACACTCATGGAGTGCGCTCAATTGATATTTTTTCTGCAATTGTTACATTTTCCAGCTGTTTCTGTCAACCGCGGGGGCCACCCGCGGCCACGGCCACCCGTGCAAAGAGCAAATCTGCAGACCACTAGACAGATTTATAGGCAGGCAGAGCAGCAGATGGCTGTGGTTGCGACCCTGCCATGTTCGCAATCAGCGAAAATGTCCTACAACTGTCTGGCCTTTTTTTTTTAAACCCTCAGAAACCAGCACACTATGTGCGAACATTGCTCTGCTATAGAGGGATGTGAAAAGATAAAGAGAAGAGAAAAAAGAAAACTGAAAAGAGGAGTGAGAAGAGAAAAAAAAGTGAACATAGAAAACTGAGAAGAAAGGTGAAAAGATTAAGAAAAGAAAAAAACTAAAAAGCGGCCTGAAAAATGAACAATATATCTCACTAGAGATAAAGAAATAATCGGCAGGAGAAGAATAAACAAATTAGGAAAAAAAATGCTTAATTATTTATTTAGCAATGCGAGGTGCTTGCTCTAATCTATTAATCTCCGCCAAGGTACACATAATCACCCCACGTCTCAACACTCCCCTCTAATTCCTGCATTGGGGCTACAACTCTTAACAACATATTTGGTGGCGCCATATAGGAGACCTCCCCTTGTGAGTGATTCAGTCTTTCTGAATGAGCTACTAAGACAAATGACTTAGTGTGAGTGATTCAGTCATTGCTGTTGTTTAGTTGCATGCTGAAATTCTGAGGAGCATGACACTGTAGCATTGTGTTATTGTTGTTGTTGGGTAGTGGCTCTGGGCTGTTGCCTGAACCACGTCAGTGGAGCAGTGTGATCATCAGAGTGGACAAGGAGGACACAGGGGACTCAAGCGAGGGAGATCAGAAGGAAGGATAAATAAACGAGAGGAGATGTGCTGGGTTGGGCTGGGGCGGGGCCTCAGGGAAACCCTTCAGTATGAAGTCATGTGACCTCACCATGTTTACAGTGTGGTTGTGTGTGTGTGTGTGTGTGTGTGTGTGTGTGTGTGTGTGTGTGTGTGTGTGTGTGCACGAGCGTGTCAGAATTAGTCTGACATCCGTTAGTGATTAAATTCTGGAAACTCCTAAAAGAGAACGAGCCACACTCACACCATTATAAAGCTCTGCAGTACAAAGAGTTGAGCAAAGACACCCTCATGTGCCGCCTCATCCCACTAGTCCTGAGTCACTGCCCCACAACACAATGGTCACACACTAACACACTGCCATCACACACTAACATAATAAAGACTCAGGACCTGAAAAAATGTGCAGATTTGGCAATGACAATTAGAAATATTGTGGCAAGCAACGATGAGTGGGCCCAAGCACCCTGCTCCATGGCCACCCACACAACTTATGTGTAACACAACACCACACAACCTATTTGTCTTTTGAGCATGTTAAGATCTACAAAAAGCCATTGCCTCTTGGGTTCACCTCACGACCTGCACACTTAACAAAATATGATGTTTAATGTATATGTCCATAAATTTTCTTTTCATTTTGTGAAGCAGCTTTGAGACAATAACCATTGTTAAAAGCACTATAGAACTAAAAATTGAATCGAATTGAATCAAATTGAATTGAAATTGTGTGTGTGTGTTTGAGTGATGTGTACAAGTGTAGAATAGGCAGCAGATGCTGGAAGCATCATACTATAACGTCACTGAACGTGATGTCACTAAATGTGTCACCAAATGAATGGCATAAACATAGCAAGGTCTCACCACAGCGTACTTCCTCTAGCAACACCATCAAAAAAGTGACCCTGTCTAATGCCCCCTTCATCAAATATGAAACTCAAATTCTCATCAAACAAGAGAACTCTCTCAAAAAATTAATGTACCCAATTTAAAAAAATGTAATTGGCAGTAAATCTGACCTACTAAATGTGATGTCATTCAGACTATTCACTTACATGATCCTAAATGACAACACCACGGCATTACAGTGCACCTTAACTTTTAAAATTGATGGAATTTGACTATGTTATTTATGTCTCCACTCAAACACTAAAATGCTTTGATGTGGAAAGACGGGACAGGTGGTCCATGTGCTTGTCCGCGTGAAACAGCGGAGGAAAACATGGAAGGCAGCGGAACAACCCAAGCAGACCAGGAAATGGAGAAACATCAACAAACAACCAGTAAGAACACCACAACTGGAAAAGACACCAAGGAGGCCAGCATACCATCCACTGATAAGTTTCCAAACACTAAGAGCGGTAAGACCGGTGAGATCCCGTCACAACACCATCAGGAAACACACTCATGTTTCTACATCACAGTCACAACCCAGCCAACACACAAGGGCGGAGACTGATCAAACTGACGCAGTGTCCAACACACAGGACAGCAGCATGAGTGACAGAGACACAGTGGTGGAAGGAGATAAAGAAACTGTGGTAATGGAAACAGAACAAGCTTTGTTCAAAACACCAATAAAAGAAAGACTGAAAAAAACAAACATGGGATAAAGAAACAATCAAGAAAAGTGGAAAAACCAGAAAGCGAGCATGAAATAGAGAGCGACACTGATTCCTCTGACAATAAGAGCAAAAAAAAAAGTTGACTGGATGGAGAGGAAAAGAGTACAGCGCTGAGGAACTGATTTTCTTTCCTAAAAATGACAAAAAACAGGGAAAAAAGTCAATTTACTGGACTATTTTACTGATGCAAAAAGGCTGCTAGATGCTTTTAGACAATACATGAGCGAATTTGACAATTGTAACTATGTTAAATGAAATGTTTTAATTTTCCTTTTCAGGCACGAATAACTGATTTTGTATTGTTGTATTCTATCTTTTGCTCAATTATGGGGAAGATTTGTGTTGCCTCCCTAAACATAAATGGTGCAAGAGATAGAAAAAATAGAGCTGTACTTTTTGAGATGTCAAAACAGGAAAAAACAGATGTACTTTTATTACAAGAAACACACAATGACAATAGAATTGCAACAGATTGGGGATATGAGTGGAACGGAACACTGGCGGTCTTATTCTCGAAAAGGTTTACCCCAATAGCTTATAATATAGATGAAATAATAAAAGGTTAATTACTAAAAGTCAGAGCACATTTTGAAAAGTACACTCTTGTTTTCATATGGATTTATGCGCCAACTTCACATGTAGAGAGACTGACGGCTTTAGACAAGCTGTGCAAAATTTTAGAAGATTTTTTATTTGTGGCTGGAGATTTTAACTGCACCACTGCAGACATTGACCGCAACCATAAAGAGCCATATATGTCCTCTCGTAGACATCTTTCACAATTAATAGAAAAATATCAGCTGAGTGACACCTGGAGATTTCTCCATGAGTCCGATAAACAATAGACTTGGGCTCATTCTAGTAATCTTACCATCTCCCTTGCACAGCTAGACCGATTTTATGGTTTTAAACACCAACTGAACATTATAAAAAGTTGTCACATTATCCCTCTCAGTTTCTCTGAACTGTAATGGAAATATTACATTTTAATTATGTATTAATTTGTAATTGTGCCATGTAGACTATAGAAGCTTTAAACTTGTTTGCTGAAGCTTAGAAACACAAGGCAGAGAATAGAGCAGAAACAACCTGATTGTAATTGTCCCTGAATAAATGATAAGGTCTGGACATCTGGTCTGGATCAGATAAAGAGTTGCGAGTTTGAATGTAGGAACTTCATGTACGGGGCGTTGATTATGTTAGCAGAGAATTGTGTATAAAATGGGACATTTTAAAATAAAACCTTTGTGACTTTGCTCTTACCCTGTGTATGAAATGCTTGTCTTTATAATATTTACAGAGTTTTTATGCAAAGCAAAATTTAACAATATTAAACTGAAGAGCACATACTGGATATTTAACACAACATTATTAGAAAAGCAATCTTTTAGAGACAATTTAGCTTTTTTTTTTTGGAAAAACTTTCCAAAAAGTCAGATTTTAAAACACTGAAACAATGGTGGGATTTTGGTAAAATCCAAATCAAACAGTTGTCTCAACAACTTAATGTCACAAAAGTCTTAAATCAATCAATAAGTAAGTTACAAAAAGAAATTTCAGATTATTTTTAATCTATATATAACCCTTATCCAGACCCTAAAAAAAAAAAAAAAACCTTCTGATCTACTGGAATCCAAAGTGCAAGTTGCTCTTGTAAGAGCACGCGTTCAGGATTTTAGCCAAATGGATGCACCTTTCAAATATGTTTTTTTTTTATTTAGAAAAGAAAATTGGGCAAAGCTGTTTTATACATAACATCCGCGAGACATTTTATCAGATACTTTCTGATATTGGTAAGAGAGCTGCTCAGTTTTATGAAAAACTATACTTGTCAGAGTATAAAGAAAAGACTGAGATCGAACAGGTGTTCTTAGAGAATCGACCTAAGGTTTCCCAGAATGCTGAACTCGATGGGCCATTACCTTTAAAAGAACTTCACAGAGCACTATAAAGTATGAGCAATGGTAAGGGCCCAGGCATGGACAGACTTCCGGCTGAATTTGATCAATCCTTCTGGAGTATTATTGGGGAACATCTTGGAAGTCCTAAATGACGGTTTAAATAAAGAGATACTTCCACTGAGTTGCAGAAGAGCAGCCCTCACTCTACTCCCCAAAAAAGGAGATTTGACCGATATTAAGAATTGGAGACCCGTGTTGTTGCTTTGTAGCAACATTAAATTGTTATCAAAAAGCACTTGCAGCAAGGCTAAGAAATGTTTTAGATGAAGTCATACACACTGACCAAACATACTACATTCCTGGCAGATCCATATTTGATAATGTCTCTCTAGTCCGAGATATTTACCATATTGCCAAACCATGTGGGCTGCATATACTGTAGGTCTGGTTTCCCTAGATCCTAGACGGAGAATTGTACATGGTATTTTAGCAGTCAATGCTTTTACTTCATGCTTGTATCGCCAATACATAACAAGGATGTCCTTTTTGTAAACTGAAAGAGATATTTCATGCCATTGCAGAGTGCTCCAGGTTGTTTAATGATTTTTTTTCACTGAAGGCTTTTATCCTAGGAGTGAAATATACCCAGAAAACAAAAGAAAAAAGTCAACTGCTAAACTACACTGAGGACCAAGCAAAAATGGCCATATACTTAAGTCGAAGAAACAAAATCGATAAAAAAGGAAATTATCGTGTGGTGGAAGTCACAACTGCAGTAATACAATCAAGGGTTTTATCCTTGTTTTATTAAGATCAATTATCTTTTTTATAAGAAAACCTTACAACCTTTGAGAATATTTGGTGTTTTAGTGGAGCACTGTGCACTTTAATTGAAAATTAGCTCTGTTTTACACACAACTTGTTTTAAAGACTTTTTTTACATCTCTTTATTACAGTTATTTATTTATTATTTTACTTATTGCATGTTAGTAAAAAAAAATCTCTCTTTTTATTTGGTGCACTTAGACAGTTTAATCAGACATCTACAGGAGTTATTCTTTAAACAGGGCGATTGTTTATGTTCCCTATACTATGAATAAGAGCATGTGCTTTGAGTGATACTTGTGTTTATGTGCACTACGGTATATACTATAGTGAATATATAGTTATTAAACAGAATTATTCCTGTTTAATAAAAAAAAATGTGATGGAATGGATTAAAATCTTTTTGCAGTGTGTTATGTGGGAGTAGTCAGAGTTCTAGATTGTCTCAGACTATGATATTTGAAAACTACACATAATAATAATAATAATAATAAATTATGATACCCCCTTATATACTGTTTCAGAAATTTATTCTCAATTAATAAAATAAAAGATTATCTTCATTTGCACTCAAGCTGAGCATTTTCTCTGATAGATGGTAGTGTTTCAGCAAGTTACTGTTCTCATTGACATGTACTAAAAAGAAATGCGCCACATAGTTTGGTGGTCACACTCCAGACAGAACTGCACTTAGGTCACAAATCTCCTGAGTTCAAGCGGTCAAGTCCTTAAACATTGCTGCTCCATGGGGCTCTAACCCTGCGCTCTGAACCCAGCTTCCTAACTAGAAAAATGTATTAATTAACTAATTAATTAATTAAAAAGAATTTCACTCTGATAAATGGAGGCCATAAACTGGAATGATGTAGCTGAGGTTGAGGAACTCACAGCACAGCAACACCTAAGATAAATCTGAAGCCTGTCCTTGAACATTAAAGCAACCAAACTTCTAATACACTGATCAGCACCATCATCACCTACCTCTTCATCAGCTCCTTTGCTCCATGCTCCTCCTGAAGTTGAGACAGGGGTCCAGCGGTGCTCCTCTGACCTGAACAAAAACCACGACCATTACTGTGTGTGGGACACTGAATGGAATAGAACAATGGTAGGTTATTCTGTCAAAACCCTGCACCACCAAGTACTGGCCAAGTGGGTTACATCACATCCCTGTCTAATGGAGCCATTGTTCGTCATAATAATAATAATAATAATAATAATAATAATAATAATAATAATAATAATAATCAGGTCTAGTGCATTTTCACCATAATGATTGGAAACAGCACAATGTCATGGTGCATCATTATGTATTATTATTAATATAATTTTTTTTCTTTAATAGTAATGAGATGTTGGAAAGCTTCTTGGTTCTTCAGTGACAATTGACACCAGAAGAGGTTAAAGTTGAGAATAGGTGAGACACAATACCAGGGTCAAGCTCTGGTTATCAGTGGTTGTTCAGTGGGAACACTGGTGATCATTGATCGTCAATAGGAACACTAGTGATTAGTGATTGTTGATGGGAATACTGGTGATCAGTGATTTGTCAGTGGCAACACTGGTGATCAGTGGGTGGTTGTTAGGAACACTGGTTATCAGAGATTTGTCATAGGAGTGCTGGTGGTGAGTAATTGGTCAATGAGAACAATAGTGATCAGTGATTGTTGATGGGAACACTGGTGATTGGTGAGTGGATGATGGGAACACTGTTGATCAGCAATTGTTCAGTGTCAACACTGGTCTATGATTGTTGATGGCTGTTATAAATTCAGACTTGGAGAACGCAAGTGAATGAAAACATTCATTAACATACAGTTCAATGGTAAAGTTAATCAAACCCGCAGGAGTAATCCAAAATCAAAAGTCCAGAAAACAGCCTAGGGTCGAGCAATGTACAACGAACATAAAATAGAGTTTAAAGGCTAAACTAAATACCAAAAAGAAAGAAAAAAATTAAACAAGGTCAAATTCCAAAAGAGTATACAAGTTTCAAAAGGTTTGGTAATGACGCTGAAGCAAATCAAAGAAAGCATATGAGCCCACAAATTGTTAGGTTTTAAATGAAGAAGGAGTGTGTCAAAGCTAAGTTTTAACCTAAGAAAAGAAAAGTTTTAGCTTGTTGTGCTGCTGCACATTGATACACTTACCGGTCCGGGCCCAATTGACCGACACACACACACACACACACACACACACACACACACACACACACACACTCACTACAATATTATAAAACCTTACACATATACTTTTTTTTTTTTTTTACAAGTGGCTGAAATTGATAACAAATGTTCTGTTATCAGGTGGTGGAGAAACAGTAAACATTCCTTAATGTAGCAGCAAGAATGTAAAAAGTTAGTGCAAAAAGTCATCCAGGTTTAATGACTATTGTGCAAAAGGGCATTTAGAGGTTGGTGTGTATGATAGTCCGGTAGTGTAGGTCAGTGTGTTTGCGCTTGTGTTGATTAATCAGTCCAGTCTCAATTTTTGAGGTAGTTGAGGTTAGTGGAGTGATTGTGTGTGTCTGTGTGTGTGTGTATTTATCAGTCTAGACCCTTTTGTTGAGGAGACGGGTGGCTTGTGGAAAAAAGCTGTTACACAGTCTGGATGTGAGGCCCGAATGCTTCGGTACCTTTTTCCAGATGGCAGGAGGGTGAAGAGTGGGTGTGATGGGTGTGTCCAGTCAGCCACAATGCTGGTGGCTTTGCGAATGCAGCGTGTGGTGTAGATGTCCACGAAAGAGTGAAGAGAGACCCCAATGATTTTCTCTGCTGTCCTCACTATCCGCTGAAGGGTCTTGCGGCCCGATGTGGTGCAGTTCCCAAACCAGACAGTGATGCTGCTGCTCAGGATGGTCTCGATAGTCCCTCTATAGAAAGTGGTAAGGATCGGTGGTGGAAGCTGGGCCTTCCTCAGCCTGCTCAGAGAGATGTTGAAGATGTCTGTGAGAACATCTGCCAGCTGTTCTGCACATTCTCTGAGCTCTCTGCCTGGGATGTTGTCTGGTCCAGCAGCTTTACGTGGGTTGACTCTTCGTAGAGTTTTCCTCACATCAGCTGTAGCGAGCCACAGCACCTGATCATTCAGGCCATGTTACCCCATTATGGCGTGACTCAGTTATGGAATCAGATCGAAGTAACACATTATAGGTTAGCCACTTTTGCTAATGCAACGAATCTTGCCATAAAAGGCATAAAGGAGGAGCTCACTGCCCTCCGGCTGACCAGTGTTCAAAACCGCATGGCTCTCGATATCCTCCTGGCCAAAGAAGGGGGCGTCTGCGCCATGGTGGGAGATAGTTGTTGTACCTTTGTCCCCGCGAACRAYGAYGAACACGRRCAGATAACCACCGCTCTGGAAGAAATGCAGCGGGTAGCAGAGCAGTTGCATGATGATGAAAAGGGACAAGTTGGTTGGGGTTTGTGGTTGACTCTTTTTGGCCAATGGGCCCCGTATGTGTCTTTAGTGGTTCCAGTAATRTGTGTGTTCTTGTTGATTTTCTTTTGTGGCCCATGTATCTTGAGATGTTTTCAGTCACTTACAGTATGTATCGCTTCATGCAAGGGTATATTCCTGTCCCTCCTGTTCCCCCTCCAGCACCATCAATGTATTTTACATCTAGAGTTTAGTTCTCGTGTATAAGTTTATCCATAAAGATTTAAGGATAAAAGAGGGGAATGTAAGGGAAAAATGATATATAAGTATATACTACATTATACTGTGCTCTACTGTATTGAATCATTTCAAACCAGATTTAGTCATGCACTTCAATCTCCTTCTGAATTATTATTTGTTTAAAGATGTCTTGAATTACGACACTGTCTCTTGTTCCATTTAATCTTATTTTAATCACTTATTACTCATCATAAGGGAAAATTGCTGACATCCATGATCTCTTGGTTATTCGTGATATTTTTTGTTGGACGGGGCACTCTGTCTCTGTCCTCATGTGATAAGGATATTTGCTGTGTGCGAGGACGANCATGCGTACTCTGTTCCTGTTTCTCCGGCTTTCTTTAGTTTTTCTTCGGCCTTCTCAGCTTTTTATTTTGGTAAACTGCATAGCAAACTCTCATAATATTTCCTCATTTCTGTCCTTGATAAGTCTCCTATCTTGTGCTTTGCCCGCACAGGAGGGTGTGTAACTACTATATATGTGTGTGTTTAWTGAATAAAATTTAGACTGGTAAAAGAGCAATCATCTGTGTGCTGGGTGTTCTTTGACCCGTTCTCCTGAGCTCAGAGGTGGGGTGCAGACGGACTGGCTTGCAGAGAGAAACGAATAAAAAAAAAACCCCAACAGGAGGGGTGGTCTTCCTCGCCGCCACGTCGTTCTGCATGTCAAACCGAGCGTAGAAGCTTTTCAGCGCATCTGGAAGGGAGCCGTCACAGTCACAGGCAGGTGATGTTGTCCTGTAGTTAGTGATGGCTTGTATGCCCTCCCACATGCGCCTTGTGTCACCACTGTCCATGAAGTGATTGTGGATTCTCTGGGTGTGTGCACGCTTCGCCTCTCTAATGGACCAGGACAGTTTGGCCCTTGCTCTTCTAAGGGCCATCTTGACTCCTGCTTTGAAGGCAGAGTCTCGGGTTCTCAGAAGTGCACGCACCTCCGCAGTAATCCACAGTTTCTGGTTGGGTCGTGAGATGATGCTCGACATCATCGGTGCACTTGTTGACGTAGCTGGTCACTGATGACGTGTACTCCTCCAAGTCAGTGAAGTCGCAGCCTCCCTAAACATGTTCCAGTCAGTGCTCTCAAAACAGTCCTGAAGAGCAGAGATGGCTTCTGCTGGCCAGGTTTTCACCTGCTTCAGAACCGGTTTTGAAYRCCTGACRAGTGGTCTGTATGCTGGAATTAGCATAACAGAGATGTGGTCTGAGTAGCCGAGGTGGGGGCGGGGCTCTGCCCGATATGCGCCGGGGATGTTTGTGTAAACAAGATCCAGCATGTTTTCCCCTCTCGTTGCAAAGTCCACATACTGATGGAATTTAGGAAGCACTGACTTGATATTTGCATGGTTGAAATCTCCAGCAACAATAAACAGTCCDTCCRGGTGTGTGTTCTGCAGATTACTGATCTTAGCATACAGTTCCCATAGCGCTTCCTTAGCATTAGCGCTAGGTGGAATGTACACTCCGATAATGAAAACAGTGGTAAATTCCCGTGGTATAAATAAAAAGGTCTACATCTAACAGTCACAATCTCCAGCAACGATGAGCAAAAGCTAGAAACCAGCACAGAGTTCTTGCACCATTTCGTGTTGATGTAGACACACAAGCTGGCGCCGCCGCAAGTCTTACCGCACAGAGCTGCGTTTCTGTCGGCGCGAAACGAGGCTACCCCGTCTAGTTGAATGGCGGCGTCCGGCACTCTGTCGCTGAGCCATGTCTCCATGAAAGCAAAGACGCAGCAGTCTCTAACCTCACGCTGTGTAGCCTGCTGGAGTCGGATGAAGTCCAGTTTATTGTCCAGGGAGCAGACTTTGGATAAGATGATGGACGGAAGAGTTGTGCTGATGTCCATAAACAGAGTAAAATAAACGCGCTATAGACGAAAATAAACAATGTAGCACCATTTTGGCTCCGGAGCGGCCGCTGCGTGCTACTACCGTGCCACCATCTTGGATCCGCCATCCCATGGTCAATGGGAATGCTGATCATCATGGACTATTGATGGCAAAACTGATGATCTATTAGTGGTTGACAGAACCACTTGTGATCAGTTATTGTTTAATGGGAACACCGGTGGTCAGTGCTTGTCGATGTGAACAATAGTAATCACTGTCACGGGATTGTGTGGGTAACCATACTTCACAATAACCACATGGCCTTTGTTGCATTTGACTCCTGCCTGTGGCTGCACCAAAAGAAAATGGGGAGGGATGACTGGCTACTACTCCAAACATGCCTCTGAGGAGCAGCTGTTTGTACAAGGCCACTTCACCATTCGAGGCCGCCGCCATTACTCGCCAGCTTCAATGCCTTCATGCCAGCTGGACCTGCACATGCACAACCATCACACTTTTCTTCCCTTTTTCCCTCCCTCCCTACCTCCTTAATCCCCCTTTTTTACCCTATTTTCAAGATGTCACCTTGTGTCTGTGTTGCTCCCCGAGTCAAAGATTTTCACATCAGCAATTGTCTGTATGTTTTAGTGACATTTTTTGTTCTTTGAATCTTCTGGTCTTGGTCATGCTGAATAAACAGTACATTCAATGTTCAGATTTAATTCACACACAATGAAATATTTGATTCTCTCTGTTTGTTTTCCAACTGAGCTATACAGGGCTTTAAAGAACATGCAGTAGATAGTAAGCTAGCTATGTTCCAGAAATAACTGAACCCCTGTTAAAAATGAGTAACTCTTCACTCAGAAGTGGGAATGTACCAAATTCTTTTAAATAAGCACTTATGAAACAGCCAATTAAGAATCCTGACCTTGACCCCTGTCAGCTGTCCACCTACAGGTTGATATCAAACCTCCCCTGTATAAGCCAGATCCTAGATAAGGTAGAATTGCAGCAGCTGTGTTTTATATCTACATGTGAAAAGCTTACACAAAAATGTATCAGTCAGGATTTAGATCTCATCATAGCACAGAGACGGCGTTGGTGAAAGTGGTCAATGACCTCTTACTGGTCCCGGTTCAGGGTTGCATCTGTTTGACACAATGCAGACAGCTGTTCTCTGAAGCCATGTGACCGCAGTCGCATAATAGTCAAAGAATAGAATTTCTTACATTTTTGTACATGAGGCTCCAATAACTGGACTCCATATTAACTTAAAGTTTATTTTCATTAACACATTATATTGAACTTCCAGCAACCTAACACACAGTATGACTGGAAAACAGTCCCTGCTACCCATAATGACCCAAAAACCTTGGTTTGATTATCTCTCAGTGCTAGAACACAGTGCTCAAAAATAGTTGAGAGTACAGTACCTTCTCAGTCCAGGTCAGTCTTAAAGGCATGGCCCATGCATCTGTTCTGGGTCTCATTCTGTTCTGTTTATTCAGTATACCAACAACCCTTGTGACACACTGTCTACTGCACCGTACCATATCTACACTGATGGCTCGACTCAAGCCTTGGAGTTTTTGATAATTGTGTTTGATCTTATCTAGTATACGTTGTTCCAGCTAAACCCACGAATAGATGATGCCTGCACTGGTAAATTACACCGATAGTGAAATTATGTTTCTTTTACACAAATGAAGCAGTTTTTTTTTTTCTTGGAAGAAGTTTATTAGTCCAGACTAAATTTATGACTCTTTTTGCTATTATAGCACAAATCTACTGCACATCATCACTACTGAGTTTGTGCTTAATATGTGTTATGTTTTCTTAGGTTGGTTTATATTGTATTAGATTAGATTAGATTGAGCAGAGTTCAAAGCCAAAGTTAATGACATGCACTCAATGAGACGATATCTAAGGACTAGTGCAAAAGAAAAAGTCACAGTAATTAAAAACCCTTATTTCTTCTGGTACCCATAAAATAAACTGAAAATTCAATGTCATTTTTGATTGTACACATAAATGTAATACATTATTTAAATCTGTAAAAGGTCTTCTTTTATTAGTGTACACTCACAATATCTGTATTATCTCACAATAAGTGAGCCACTGCACTAAAAAAATACGGTAAACAGACATAGTTAGTTGTTGTATGTATGTGTCTGTCGAAAGATAGAAAGACATCTGTACACACACCCACACACACA
>QMIH01003101.1:30522-41293 GCA_003987875.1 Clarias batrachus
ACACACACACACACACACACACACACACACACACACACACACACACACACACACACACACACACACACACACAGTGGGTATAGAAGAGTATTCACCCCTTTTAAAATAATCACATTTTGTCACAGGTTTTCATTTTTATTTTTATTCAGCAATATTTACTGTGATAGATAAAACACCAACATATCAGACAAGAACAGAAAAAATGAGAACAGATTGTGCTGGGATTCTGAGCTGTGTGTGTGTGTGTGTGTGTTTCATCTTCTCACACAGGATTTACGTCACCATTTCTCATTCATGTATAATAGTAAGAATCTAGAGTGGTGATTGTACTAATTATATGATCTTTACTTAGCCAAAGCCTCAAAGTGCTTTCCATGGAACACAACAACAACATAGAATAAAACTCAAGTGTCATACAGTTAAAAGTAAAGGTAAATTAGAGTGTCTGAAACAACCTTAAACATTACTTCTTACCTAATGATATTATGATAAAGCTTTATTTTTCTTTCTTAAATAACACAGTTAAACTACAAGACATTAGAAGACATGTTTCTAAAATATGTTCCAGAAATATTTAGCAAAAGTAGTCATCTTCATCATCATCATCACTGACAATCAGGTAAAGTGTAAAATGTTAATAACATGAACATTTTAAAACCTGAGTCTGTATCTGAATGGGATGTCGCGTGTTGGCTGCATTATCCCGAATCCCCAGCGCCTCACATCAATATCTGGGATCTCTTCATCTGGGTTTTTCAACTCAAAGTCAAAATATGTAAGCATGAGGAAGATGAACTGCTTGAGCTCGTTGACTGCGAAGAACCTCCCGGGGCACATGCTGATCCCGGCACCCCACGGCATGTTGTAGTACTTCAGTTTTTTTCCTCCTTTATAGAATTCGGTCTTTTTCCCACCTTCAGGTGTGAGGAAGCGATTGTATTTGAAGGTGTGTGGATCAGGGTGCACCTCCGGGTCAGTCTGGACAGCGGTGTAAGGGAAGAGGGCCACACGGTCACCTTTGCGTACCTTGTATTCAAGACCGTTGTACATTTTCAGAGTCATGTCTTCCATTACAGCTCGTGTGAGCATGGGAGCAGCTGTCATGCGCAGGCTCTCGTCTACAGCACTGTCCAGAACCGGGGTTTTGAGCAGCATGTCTCTGGTCAGGTTAATCAGTGGACCACCTGGCTTCACTTCCTGTCCGGTTTCACGGAGGACCTCATCRACCTCGTTTTTCACTGCCTCCATGGCCTCTGGGTGCTTCATGAGGAACAGAAGAAGCCAGAATGATGCAGGACCCGTGTTACTCTGGGATGCCCACAGGAGCAGGAACATGTATCTGTCCAGCATGGATTCGGGCACTCCATACTCAGCACGCACATGATGAGATTCAGACACCCAGTCATTTGTGTTCTCTTTGGTCTTTATCTTTTCCAMAGCGAGGAYTTTCCAGAAAAGCCTTTTCAGCCTTTCTGCTTCCATTTTCTCAGATGGTCCCAGAACTCCGTAGGCCAGATTTGGGAAAAGTTGATCATATTTACGGAACTCATTGAACAGCTCATTTGATTTCTTTCGGTCGACCTCCTTTGCTTTGTCCTCACTTTCTGAAGTATTTGCCACTTCTTTTCCAAAAAGTGCCAGATATCCAGCACAGAACACAATGTTGTAACAGTAAATGAAGAGCCCATGCTCCTGCCACAGCCTGTCATCATTATCATTTCCTGACCCCATATTGTACAGCATGATTTTCTGAAGGTTGGTCATCATGGATTGCGCTAACACCACCAGACCCTCGCCCATCAGGTGCTTGTTGCTGGATGCCTGAATGAGCTTGTGCTCTCCTTCTATGGGATGGTAGCCAAAAACACGCCTGATCAGATGCCTGGCAAACTCAGTAAAGTCCAGTTTGTTCCGGGCCTCCTTAACCACAGAGCCGAAAGAATGTGGGTCTGTGATGAAGGTGAAGTAAAACCCTCCTAGCAGCACAGTGAAAACATCCCCGTGCTTTTTTCTCATCCTCTCCAGAAACTTTGCAGTGTCTCTCCTGAACTCTAGAACATGTCCCAGCCATGGGAGAGGACCTTTATCAAGAGGAGGTTCTCCAGACCTTTGTCGACGAAAGGCTCCAAGAATGTAAAGTCCTCCAAGGAGGGAGATAAGTAAAGCAAGAAGAATTTGCAGCAGAATGCTCATGGTGTTTAATCGTGCTCTCGCTCTCGCTCACTCGCTTTCTCTTTCTCTCTCTCTCCCCCTCTCTCTCTCTCTCTCCCTCTGCACATGCGCCGGCTGTGAGGAAGCGAGTGGAAGGCTGTTCGGCGCCCTGCCAAGTTGACTGTTTATTTATGTATTTTATTTAATAACAATTTCTTTTCTTTTTTTCTTTTTTTTCTTTTTTATCACATAAATGTTATAGTTTAATTATATTTATATATATATAAATATATATAAAGTTTATAGTGAGAGCGAGAGCGGGCGGGGCACCATGGCCTCTGAGGCCGGTGTAGAGACTTTGTCTCTCCGGCATGGCGTCAGATGTGTCCCCGAGGACGGCGTGCGGATTGAGGATGTACTGTTTGCGATAGGGGAGCAGATCGGGTGTGAGAACATCTACTCTGCCTCCCGGATGAACAAGGCTGTGGTGGTGTCGGTGAACAGGGTCGACCTCGCGAGCGAGGCGATATTGAAGGAGCTGCTCATTTCGGGAGGTTCGTCGGCCCCATGAGAGCGATCCCGCTCGGGTGTAAGAGCTTCAACATGCAGCACATCCTGTCCTTCTGCAGGCAAGTGCTCATGATCTTAAACAACAAAGATCAGACACTAAATGTGAATTTTAAATATAAAGAGGCGGACAACAGCTACACCGTCTTCGCCACCAAGGAACCGCTGAGGTGTTTTGAGTGCGGCGACGTGGGACACAAGAGGCTGAGCTGTCCACACGGAGCCGTGCAGCCGGGCCAGCGAGGACAGCGAGCCGGAGACCAGCGGGGAGGCGGAGCCCACAGAGAACCGCAGAGATTCCTACCCTAAAGAAACAGGTTATGAATTTAAACCAGTCTGTAATCACATGAAAATATCAGATATGGTTGATTTTGAATGAGCTTTATTTGTCGTATGGCATTAACCAGCAAAGAAGAGCTCCACCTGGAAAAAAAAAATCCACAATATTTACATTTTTTTAGATGTACTTTTATTCAAAGTGACTGCAGTGCCAGGTGCGTAATGGTTATATAATGCTTTGATAAATTCAATTAAATTTTATTTGTATTGCGCTTTTAGCAATTTTCATTGTTGCAAAGAAGCTTTACACAATCAAAAGAATTATTTAAGTTTGTATGAAATGTGAATGTGTATCAGATCAGATCGTCCCTGATGAACAAGCCGAGGGCGACGGTAACAAGGGAAAACTTCCTGAGATGGTAACAGGAAGAAACCTTGAGAGGAACCAGACTCAACAGGGAACCCATCCTCATCTGGGTGATAACAGAGAGCAGGAATTGATCTGCATTCATAGTTCAGTATAACAGCAGGCAGTTCAGTATAACAGTTGATATTAATTGATGTTAATATGGAGTCCAGGTGATTATTGGAGGCTCAGGTAGACTTGTAGGAAATTTAAATCCTGAACTATCAAGTGACTGTAGCCAAGTCCGCAGGGAAACATCTGTCAACATCAGCCGAGGCCAGAACCGTCTTCCTAGTAGAGCGAAACCGTCCCCAAACACCGGACGCATCCCAAAGAGACACACGGGACATCCATGTGACGAGATCTCCAACCAGAAGTGGAGCACCATGATGAGTCAGGCAGGTCCAGAGGACAAAGAGAGTCTGGATCAATGGCAGCTCAGGAACGACATGTGTAGCTCGATAAACATGATAAACCGGTTGTTACTGGCTTACGAACACAGTGTTCCGTCTGTAGTTATTTCAACATTGCTTAACATCAGTGCTGCAGCATTATTGCAATGCTTAATTTAATATTCATAACATAGTGCTCACAAAACACCCACAACATTCATCACATAGAACAGATTGAACTGATCATTGAACAATCATAACTGTAAAAAAAAAAACATACAAATAAATAAATAAATAAATAAAATCTTTAATGGTTTATTAGTGATGAACAGGATTTTTTTTATTCATAACTAAAATCTGATGATCTGTATTATTAATACATTTAACACAAACACGCACACACACACACACACACACACACACACACACACACACACACACACACACACACACAGTATTTACAGTATGCTTTATGCAGTATTATACTGTAGCATCAGAGCCACAAGTACTTTGTTTTCTTAGATGTCCTGAATTAGAACAGGACAGTGGAATACTTTAACTTTTACCAGAGAATATTTCTATTTCTATACATTTTGCACCGCAGAAGTCAGAAGAGATAAGACTTTTTCTTTCCCAATCTGATGTTTGATGTGAACTTAATCTCTACCTCCTGACCTGAATCTACACAATGTTTTGCTTTTTTTATGCTTGGATGATTAGATAACTACTGGAATGTCCAGATGTACATGTTATTGAGACAGATTGTCTTACAATTAATTTAATTCTACTGCCCTCTTTTGGACTATTAATTTTCTAACTGAGCTTGATCTTCTGCTGGTATATCTAGCAATTGTTGGATTAGCAAGTTAAGTTAATGTAATTCAGCTCAACAAAACACAAAATACATTTATTTGTCTCTTCAACATACTGTACAATTATGGTTCTTGCACCTGATCTTGTTTTTAAAACCGCCAATCAGCAGTCTTGGTATTTATCAATTAAATTGTACTCAACCTTGGGTGTCTCAGCTCACGAAACCAAAGCATTTATTTTAATGACATTTTATTTATTTAGCTCCTTTAATAATGGTAGTTGTCACAAAGCAGATTTATAGAATTAAAAAGAAAAATATAGTTACAAGCAAAGATGAGCGGGCCCAAGCATCTGTGCCATGGCGCACCACACAACCTGTGTGTCTTTTGAGCATGTTAAGAGCTCCAAAAGGATAATGCCGTCTGGCTTCTGGGGCAACTGCACAACTTGTGTGCCTTTGAGCAGACAACAGCTCTTAAAAGCCCTGAAAGCTGATGTATGGCAAATGTTTAAGGCATCTTCACAGCTGGACGTATCATTCTGGTTCAACCAGATGGAGATGGCGCAGGTGCTTGGGCCACAGGATGTGTAGTGTGTGTGTAGGTGTGTGTGTGTGTGTGTGTGTTTGTGGTGGATATATGTAGGATGTGATGAGTGTTTAGGATGTGTGATTTGTGTGTAGTGTGTATGTTTAGGATGTTTAGTGTGTGTGTATTACTGTACCTTGCGCAAA
The DNA here is from genome assembly GCA_003987875.1 of Clarias batrachus. Taxonomy (NCBI): domain Eukaryota; kingdom Metazoa; phylum Chordata; class Actinopteri; order Siluriformes; family Clariidae; genus Clarias; species Clarias batrachus. The sequence goes on from QMIH01003101.1 coordinate 35,864, forward strand.
AAGGATTTGAAAACTGCTTCAGAGAAAAACTGTAAATAAGAATCTAGGACTTCATTCTGTAAGAGTAAAGGGATACATTGATCTAGCAGCACTGAAAGTATTTTTTATAGCTCAAGACGCTCTCCTCTCCATTTTATTCTATTTATTACAACAATATATTTATTTATTTTGTTTTATTTATTTATTTATTTTTTAACACAAATAAATTCACAATATATTGTGAATATAAAGTGTAGTAAACATGTGAATTATTATTCAATTGTTATAAAAATGTACAGTGGAACCTTGGATTGCGAGCATAATTCGTTCAGGAAGCAGGCTCATACATTAAAACACTTTCTTTATTATTATTATTATTATTATTATTATTATTATTATTAAACCCTTCACTTTATTTATTATTACAAAAGAAATAATGGAAACTCAAATGATTCATTCCACAGTAAATTAATACAAAATATAAAGTAAAAATGAAACAAAGTAACCTTCACTTTACCTTTAAAAAAAGTAAAAATAAATCCAGACAGATGAGTGTTTCCGTTGTGTGTGTGTGTGTATGTAAAGCTTAAGTAAGAGGAGCGGAGGAATGGGCCTCTTATAATAAACAGTACATGCGCGCTGTACACAACTGCATACAAACAGAAAATAAAAGACACACACACACGCATGGTCACAGTGTTATAGTAAACAGTACACTCGTGCTCTGATGTTGATTATACAGTACCAGTGAGAGACGCGCACAAAGACCCAGCAGGGGAGACAATTACCCACAATTCCGCCGCGCAGAGAGAGAAAAACCGTTGGCACAGTCGTGATCACGTGACAAACAAGAAGCGCATGTGTGATACATGATATTCGTAACTTGCTCATTTTTCAAGTCAAAATGTATTAAAAAATTTTGTTCATCTTGCGGAACACTCACAAACCACGTTACACGCACTTCAAGGTTTTTCAAGATATTTTGTTATATCTAAGAAAAATGGTATGTCCCCTACATTAATGTCTGTGGTGTTACAACCATCTGAGCAGGAAGTAGGGAGCACCTGTGAAGTAAACTTCGGAATGGAACGCAGCCCATCATTTGGAACACCCTGCAACGTCACCAGTATGGCTATCACTTCCTGTGTGTGTTACCATACTGTAAGAACCTCAGATACCTGTCGCTGCTACTGTGAAAAATTTCACACTACGGTCATTAAATATTGAATATTTATTGAAACACAAACTGATACCACTATAAAGCATATGCTATTGAGACCTGTATAACTTGTACACAAATTATTGATTATTATTTATAATAATTGATTAAAGATGTACAGAGTTTTATTTTTACTTTATCTAACTTAACATGGCTGAACACCCTGTGTATATGTTTACTCTCTCATCTCACACTTCATTTTTTAACTTCAACTTTCATATTAAAACCTGCATCAGCACCATCTTGTGGACCTTCTTGAGCAGACTCACTGTAATATCTTAGTGCAGTGTAAGCACTTTGCATTCTGGAAATTTTAGTCCAGTGTTTGCATCACTATCTCCACTTTTACTACACCTTTACTAGCACAGGTAAATGATGATGGTTATATCACTATCAGCCGGTTACTCACATCTTTACACTCTTACCAACAGTACAATTACCAGATTTCCTTTGTTGTTCAGACAGTGCTGTGGTCAGTACTGTAAAATATATTTTTTAAAGCTGTTCCTGATAAAATTACAGCAAACTGTTGTTGTTGATTTCACTTCCACTAGGTGGCGGCCAATCTTCACTCAGGCAGTTAAACACACTGACTGTTTTTTGTTTAGTTTTTTTTTTTGTCGTTGTCTTGTTGTAACCTCTACAATCTCTCCAGGTTCAGTTTGTTGGCTGATGTGATTGAAACCCACTCACCACTCCACATCATGATGCTACTACCACCAGGTTTCACCGCTGGCAAACACACTGTATGAACGACCATCGTTTAGAGGCTTTACAATATGGGGTAAATGCAGTGAACCATAGGGCAAATAAACAAGCACGAGTCATTAAACTTTCAAATAGTTGGCCAATCCCAGCTTCCTTTGGCCTCTCCTTTTTCTTTGAGTTAGAATAGAGTGTGTAGGGGTGATTGGCCTGCAGGTTACACTCTTGTTGTCACACTAGTGAACGACAGGTCAGTGAGACAGTTGCCCAAGCAGGTGTTGGCATGTAACCTTTCTCATGTGAGGCTTCCCTTCAGGAAAGTTTCACCCACTAAAGTGGACCGGAGTTCATTAGTGAAATGGGACGCTCTTACAGTGTGACTGACGCTCACATTTATGTCCCTTATACAGTATTTTCTGCATATGCTTCATTTCTTCCCCTCCAGCCATACCGCTGATTCATAGGCCCAAAAAGTTCAAGCTTTGTTTCACCCATCCATAGAACAGAATTCCCAACATTCTGTGTCTTTTTTCATATGGTTTTAAGCATATTGGAGCAGACCTTTCTTGTGTTTTAGGGTCAGTAGTGGGGAACGTCTTGGCGTGACCTTCAGTGTTCAGTATTATACTTATTATACCTTATACTGCGGAGTGAAACGTCAGTGCCACCAAATCTTTCTGTAGGTCCTTTGTAGTCAATCAGGCGTTTTTCGACACTTGCCTTCTCAGGAATCTGTAAGCAGCAGATGATCGCTTCCTCTTTCTGCCATGTCCAAGTAGTTTTGAACTTGAACTCTGAAATATGCTTCCTACTGCATTTCTATAAACATTTAGTACCTTTGTTATTTTATTTGTGCAAAGCGATAATCGCTTCTCTTAACTTTATGGACAACTCTTCTGACTTTTCTGCCGTGCCTTTTCTGACATGCAGTCAAACATCTACATCAACAAATGTCTAGAAAGTCCGGGTATTTTCTGTGTTCTAAATCAAGTACACTTGAGGCATCTACCCTGTGCTTGAGAGACTGCAGTAATCATTTGAAGGGGCCATTTGGGTGTAATTTGGAAAAATAACTTATGTTAGTTGTGTTAATCTGTGTAAATTGCTCTTGTTTCATGGATGTATTAGAAACATCAGAAAAATTTTAATAGGGCAATGGTATGCATCAGAATCATAGTAATAGTAACTAGCACAAAATGACATATACTGTCGAGAAAGAAGCTCCAAAGGAAGCCTAGTTGAAACCCATCTTGCTGCATGAGGTCTCATTTTAAACATGTAATCAGACAGTGTATGCTCTGAATCAGCCACTCTGATCCTATCGGAGTTCACTGGGGACAATATAGAGGCCTGCAGTTTCAGTTTATCCATGACAGTAATGTGCAAACAGATACTGCCTTGTCATGGCCTGGATTTGGTGCTCAATGTCATTTGAATGGGTAACAATAGATAGTGTGTGTGTGTGCGTGTGCGTGTGTGCGTGTGCGTGTGTGTGCTGGGTGAATCACATAGCAGAAGAACAAAGTCTAACTCAAAGCAACTCAAATAGCAACTCAGAGTTAAACAGTGTTACAGTGCAGTCCATCACGGGGTTTACAGCTCACTGGGTTTTAAGCTAAACTGCGTAAACACACACATTGTACACTGTATGGAAGAATACAGTAATGAGTGGGATAAAGTTCATCTCACATTTTTCAGAAAATAAACATCACAAAGTCAGATCTAGTGCATTTTTACCCCAATGTCTGAGTAAAAGAGTGTAATGCCATAGTATTTTTTATTTTTTTTTTGGTCTGTTTGTTTTTTTTCATAAATAACAGTAGCTGTTGAGCAGTTTCCTGTTTGTTCAATGGCAAAATGCACCAGATGAGGTAAAAGTGTGAAATAAATGAGACACAATATGAAGGCAAGATCAGGCTCAAAGAGCAGACATTATCCCTGATGCTATCTTGTGGGTTCTTGCAAAATCTTGTGGTTTTGCAAACACGCTAACGCATTAATGACGTATGTTTGTGCGTGTGTGTAATTAGAGCATGAGCACTCAAGTAACACAGACACAGACAGACAGACACACACACACACAGACAGAGCTGCCAGATGATAATCAGCCATCTATTCTAAGGGCAAACAATATCAAGGCTCCAAATATTTAAATCAATGAATGTTCAATGGGAACACTGGTGATCAGTCAATGTTTATAGGAATACTAGTGATCAGTGGTTGTTTGATGGGAAAATTGGTGATCAGTGATTGGATGGAGAGAACAATAGGAATCAGCAGTTGGTTATTAGTTATTGGTAGTCTCGTCATGTTGAACAAACCCCAAATTTAATGTATAGATTTAATACAGACACACTAAAATATTTCATTGTCCTGAGACTTCTATTACTCGGCTAAACAGTACTTTAAAGTATCTAATTGTCACCACTGAACCTACTTCCCATTTTGTTTAGAAATTCTGCCCATGTTCCTCCTCTGCAGCAAAGTGGAGACTCCCTACACATGCAACCTCTAAACTTCACATCTAAGAAATTGAGAAGTGTACCGGGAATAACTCGAGGACTTTTTAGAACGTGATACTGGGTTTTTTACAAAAAACGTTAGGCTATTTGTAACAAGCACCAGGCTGATTAATTTTTTGACCTTTCAAAGACACCACAGTTTTAAACAGATTTTCTCAGCATTTATTTGTCCAGTTGACCAGTTGCTTGATTATCTCTCAGTGGTTTAGGTCAAATTAGATTAGAATTAATTATATTATATGAGATTAGAGTAGAGTGACCTGCATTTGAAATTAGCAGAGTACAAAGCCAAAATTCACATAGCTTTCCAAATGCAATACATCTAAACACATGTGCAAAAATTGTAAAGTGCAAACAGACAGAAAGTTTACCTGTTTAACCCTTGATCACCTGCACTAATAAATTACAGTAAACAATTAACTTTTAACTTTGCACTTACAGTTTGGAAAACATTGAACAAGTAGGGTTAGGGTTAGGAAGGAAGCTACTGCATACTAAAGAAAATATTGCTGCATGCCTGAAGATGATCGCCACGTCTGGGGTAAAAAGCGCACTTCATATCATGATGAAACTATCATCACAGACTTAAAGTCTGGTGGAGGAAACATCATGATTTCCATGTCAGCTTGCAGTCATAGAGGAGAAGATAAATTCCCAAGCATAGCAAAAAAATCTATGAGAATGTCTGTACATCAGCTGAAACTCTGTAGAAATCCACCTTCTTTAGTGGCCAAAAGGCCTGTTTGAGTTTATTGCTGCCAAGGGTTGTCAACAAGATATCAATTCCAATTTCAATAGTTCACTTACTTTTCCCACTACCACTTTAAATGTTGAATAATAAGTGTGTGCAATAGAGACGTGAGAGATCAGAATTTTAATGTTATTATTCAACTCGCATTATATTTGTCGCTACTCTTGACTTAGATAAAGATCAGATAACATTTTATGACACATTAATGCAGAAAACAATGCAATTCAAAAAAGTTCACATACTTGCCACTATAT
>QMIH01003102.1:19877-35121 GCA_003987875.1 Clarias batrachus
TTGGGGACCAAAACGTTGAAATTTTGGGTCCATGACCTGGAAACTCCCCAGATCTTAATCCCATTGAGAACTTGTGGTCAATCCTCAAGAGGCGGGTGGACAAACAAAAATCCACTAATTCTGACTCCAAGAAGTGATTATGAAAGAATGGGTTTCTATCAGTCAGGATTTGGTGCAGAAGTTGATTGAGAGCAGCGCAGTCGAATTACAGAGGTCCTGAAAAAGAAGCGCCAACACTGCAAATACTGACTCTTTGCATAAATGTCATGTAATTGTCGATAAAAGCCTTTGAAACATATGAAGTGCTTGTAATTATATTTCAGTACATCACAGAAACAACTGAAACAAAGATCTAAAAGCAGTTTAGCAGCAAACTTTGTGAAAACTAATATTTGTGTCATTCTCAAAACATTTGGCCACAACTGTATAAAAGTAGGTCCTGCTCAACTCTTTTCCCTTCCCTAACCTGTGCATTAAAATCTGCACCAATTACCACTCTCTCACCACTGGGAATGCTCTGCATTACATCATCTAACTCACTCTAGAATTTATCCTTCTCTTCTATCTCACATCTCACATGTGGTGCATAACCACTGACAACCTATAATTTCCAGCTCCAGAACATTCCTTAAAAACTACTACACCATTTCTTTTCCTTGAATGCTGTTTCTCAGCTCCTAGCCTTGATACCTTTCCACCTGGTCTCCTGGACACACCTTCCTTCTCTTTCTTCCCTGTCATAGACCCATCATTCAAAGTCCCTACTGTCACTCCTAAACTCTTGCATTTTCTCTTCTCTCCCTGCCTATAAACATGGCCTTCCTCCTCTCCTTCTTCAGTACCAACAGTAGCCCAATTTCTACCAGCACCCTGTTGGTTAACTGCACCGGTGGCGGTCAATGTTAATCTGGGCATCGACTGATCAGGTATGGAAGTTCTGTTAATGATTTGCATGATTAATTTGCCAATCTAGACTTGGAACTGGCACAGGAAGACACTGGATTGGGAAAGGAAGTCTGCTGCACCTGGAGCCATAAACGATCCAGTTGACCTTGACTACAATGTTGTAAATTGGCAATCCGATAAACAAAGTAGGCAGCTTTACACCTTTGAGTTGGGAAATCCCTCCCTAACTCATACCACTGGCACTTTTGTTGATTTCCAGAGGACATGCCTTGCAAAGAACAAAGAGGCATACAGCAGAGACACTAAAGATTGTTTACAATAAAGTATGTCAGTAGGCTAACGTATGAGCAAAAGGGGGAACCATGTGAGGCATCTACATCCGCAACCACATCCGATTGGACTAATCACGAGTGGGACGGACTGACCACGAAAGGTCAAAACTCAAAGGTAACCAGCAAGCAAAATATCGTCGTTGAAGAGTCACTCCTACGACACTTCCAAGCAGCCCGGGCTTCCGCCCTTGCAGGCTCTACGCTGGCTTTGCTGGCGTCATCTGCTCTTCGAGAACTCTCAATGACACTTTGTGCCAGAATTCCGAAGTCCTGCAACAAAAAAACCCTTAGGGTAATCAGTAACCAGGCAACCAATGCCTCACCAAAGGGCTTTCCCGAAAGACGTCATCTCAACAATCGTGCACCAACCAATCAGCAATGCCATGATTACCTTCGCTGGAGAGAACCACGAGATGAGAATGAAACTTAACGCAAGTAAACAAAGAAAGCTGCATACCTTGCTGAAAATTGGTGATTGTTTAATAACTAAATCATAGGATTAACCCCAAGACTCTGCTATTGTGACTTTCTTTGATGTAGTAAACAGTGCTAGATGAACTTCATTAACCTTCACTCTCCAAAAAATAATATGTTTGTGTGCGTGCGTAAGAGTGTATTGAAGTAGCATAGTTTTGTAGATTAGTCAAATAAATTATTGTTTCTTTAAAAAGAACTGTTGTCTTGGTCATGTATTTTAAAGTTTAAACATTTGGCCATATCTTATGCTACCTTGTTTGCAATTGATTAAATACCAGACTGTTTTATTCTCATTGACCTCGGGATAATCAGGATAGGTAAGATACACTCAATTGTGCTATACGGTGGACGTATACTATAAAAAGTGTATGACAAACTTTAATTCAGTTAATCAAATTAACCCGAATCGCTAAAGATTTTATATACCTCTGACCCAGAGCTAAAACACTACATAATGAAGGTAAAGAATACAGCAGTCATTCTTGGCCTACTAAACTATATTAATGGTGGAGAATACATTAAAATGCCTACATTATGTAAACCCTACACTGCGTATCTAATAACACTGATTCTCTTCATGATTAACACCCACTCAGGTGTACACTACTTATTGATCATCCAAGAAATAATAAGAAATAATGTAAAACTTGCAGTGAAAGAGTGAAAACCATAACGTACAGTACCTCTCACTGTCACTGTAACTGGATCACTGAGCTCTGAGTCGTAGTTTCCTCTGTGTGCTTTACACTCATACACTGTTACTCCTGCATTAGAGACTGTATCATGGAGTGTGTTGGTGTCTTTAGCTACTTGGGATAGAGGTTGCTGATCTTTGTACCAGAGAAAAGTCCATCCAGTAGACTGCAGATTACAGCTCAGAGTAACTCTGTCTCCAGTGTAGATGGAGCTCTGAGACCTCACAATCACAGTCGCTTTGGGTTTTGTTGTTGATAGGAAATGATAATGGGATTAACTTTTTTCCTTTACAACATAAACTATATATTTTAGGATGTAGCTATCGAATATTTTAGTAATCGAGTATTCTACCAAAAATTTAATCATTAAATTAATTAATCGATTACTCGAGTAATCAGATAAAATGCATTTTTTCTTAATTAAACAGCAATGTAAAATATATAAGAGAAACCGAGATTAATTGGTTTTCTTTTTAGAAAAATCTACTTTTATTTTTTAAATGCATACAGCATTTTATCAAAAATAAACATTGCCATTATTCACAATACAAGGAATAGCTTATACCCCTATCTCACCTATGCGGTTTGACTCGCAGTGAGATGCAGTGCTGGACACCGTGAGCCGCCGCGACTGCCCGTCGACGTTCCGCAAAGTTCTCTGAGGTTTGCGAAAAAACATGTTTAAACATGTTTTTAAGGCGGCTTAAACATATTTAATTTTTCGCGCATAAAGATGAAGACGTAAGCGCACCGCCAAAACTCCCTGTGAATCATGAAGAACCATACTTCCGGCCACCGTGCGAAACTGCGTAGGTTAAAACTGAGATTAATTAAGTGCATTACAGCACCATACATTCTTACTTTAAAGCCTTTTCTCGGATGCAAAAGAAAAAAGGTATTTCAAATGACTTTAAGGATCAAAAAACTAAGGCACACATTAAAATAAATAATTATACAAAACACAACTAAACTTTCAGAACTAAAAGTTTCAAAATGTACATCTCAGGCATAACATAAGCCTTTACTGACAATTTCTGTCGTTTTTCTCTTGCTGCTTTCTTCTTCTCTTGGCTCACTGATAATTTTATCGCTTCCCTCCATTTTGCAGCCCACAACAGAATGCGCCATCAAATCAATACACAGCTAACTGTTTGCATCTCCTTTCGCTTTGTGGGTGACGTAAGCGCTTCTTCTTTGTTGGTGTTTACTGGCGGCTTGCATCTGGAAGCGCGCTGTGTCAAAAGCATACTGTCAACAAGCGCAAAAACATAACGCAAGCTTTTAAAATTTATTAAACAAAGCTTTGAGGCAGAAGATTTTACCTCGAGCATTTTTTGTAATCAAATTACTCGATTTACTCGAGGAATCGTTTTAGCTCTAGTCACTCTCACTCTTGTTTGAACATTTGCATGTGAACTTTATGTTGTCTCTTTTGTATAAAAATGTAGATAGTTCTCTGTTAACTTAAAATGTCAATCTGTCTTGTCTCAGCTAGCCAGCTACAGTAATTAGGTTTCTTACAGTAGTTAGCTAGTTATTTTCTGTTAATTTATGTTGTATGTAGCACCATGGGCAAGGAGGAACCTTTTTTTGTTTCACTGTGTACTAAACTGTATATGGTTGAAGTGACAATAAAAGCCTTCTTGACTTGACTTTAACTTGACTACACTTTATCATTTAAAATGACAAAATTGAGCATGCAAAAAATGAGACACATGAACGGCACCAGAGACCGTCAAAATACACAGTTGCCTAGGCTAAGAAATGCGTAATCCTTGGCACAAAAAATGTGGTTGCTAGTTGGAGACAATATCTTCTTTGCACATTAGGATCGTGAGAGCCTCACCACATAGGGGAGGTAATGAACACTGACAGAAGACGCCAAAGTTTTGCTTTTCTTTTATGCCAGGATCGCTGTAATATTCTTCAAATAGACTACAAAACCAACAATTTATTGATGGGAATAGTAAGAAAAACATTGTATTACATTGTATTATTACATGCCAATATGAGGTGGGTTGGTTCCGGATTGACTTGCTGTATGGATCAAGACCAGTGTACGTTTGAGAAGGCCTGCTTCAGATAGAATTAATTTTATTGATTTTTAAAAACTAAAAAAACACACGAAGGGTACTTAAACACTCTTTTTAAAATGGTTTCATTAGTTCGTTAATGACCGTGATGTGTATTACATCAATAATTAATTATAATAAAATTAAATACTGTTACATTGTAAATCAGTTTTATTACACTGCATGTAGTGATGGTGTAGAAATATTTCAGGGAGGAAGAAAATTACACAAATAGATACACACACATGCACACACCCACCTGACACAGTGAGCGTAACAGCGTTGCTAGTCTCTGAAGTCTGAGAGTTACTTTTTCTCCATCCGCTGCAGGTGTATTTTCCTCTGGATGATTCTACAGCACTGAATGAATAGTTCCTGTTCACACTGTAGGAGGAAAGTTGGACACCATCTTTATGCCAATTATACGTCCACTCAGTGTCTGCATGTCCTGGTATTTCACATGTGAAAGTGACTTCCTCTCCACTGAATATCTGTCCATCAGGCTGCAGAGTCAGAACGGCTTTTGGTCTCTCTGTACAGTTACACCAAATACATCAAATCAGTCAAACACAGCCTTCTCCAACTATTTGATGTTTAATGATCATGTGTATCAGTGCATGTTACAGGAGTGTAAGATCAGTCATATACCTATCACTGAGAGAGTCACTGCATTACTCCATCCCACTTGTCCTCCATCCTTAGTCCCCTGACATTCATATGTGTGACTCTGATTTATTTTTATAGTGTAGATGTTTTCATTAGAACTGTGAACATTAACACCATCTTTGTACCAGTAGTACAGGACACTGTCTCCAGGAACAGAACATGTGAATGTAACCGTCTGTCCACTGAATATTTGTGGTGAATTTGGCTGCACAGACAGAACTGGTAAAGACTCTGCAATAAAAGTCAGAAAGCAAACACACACACAAACACACACACAATGTTAGTGTAAATTTCTTACATGTTGCATGACAATATCCAAACAAAATCCTCTCCACCTTAACACAAATCCAACCTCTACACAACAACAGGCAATAAAATATGTATAAATTACCATCAGCTTGTCCTTCTCGGGTAAGTGAAATAAGCACTAAAAAAAGAAGAGGAATAGAGAATATGATGTAATGCTGACATATTTTGTTTATTTAAGATAAAAAATAAATAAATAATAAAAAAATAATAAAAGTAAAAACTACATGCTACATGGGGGAACTCCATCTCAGTATGACATACAGAGTAATGAACTCATACTGACTAGTGATAGTCACACTGTCCAGATATTAAGGGAGTACAAAAAAGTTTGACTGACTACAACATTCAGTACATGCAAATTACAAATTACACTGAATTATCTCTCTCTCTCTCTTATGCCCCCTCCAAAAGAAAAAACACACACACACACACACACACACACACACACACACACACACACACACACACACACACACACCTCACAATGTCCTAAAACACTTATTACCACACACTTATTATCACACAGGACGTCTACTAACAGTTTAGGATTTTATCAGTCAGGATTTTATTTCAACTATTACTGACTCTAAAAAATCAATAAAACATTTCCTCACAGATCATCACAGACAGTGGACGCAGCTCCATCCTGTCACTCTGATGACTGATTGACTGATCTGTGGTCTGTGGTAAACCTAATACACTTCCTTTGTTCATGCACAGAGAGATAAAGAGAGAGAGGGGGAAAGAAAGAGGTACTTTTAAATGTCTACTTAGAATATATTTTGTTGCATGTTCTTGGGTCAGTTCATTGTTGTTTTGCTTGCCTACCTTTATTTTTTAAAAGTATCATGATTTGTTTCTTGTGACATGTAATATCACTTCCTATAAGTCTTTCTGGTGCTGCACGAAAACCATGAGTAAGATATGGTGTGCTCTCTCTAGCAATCCATCGCATCCATGCTAAAGCATTATAGAGGCAATGCTGTAAGTTAATTTATGTGATAGTGAACATGTTCAAGATTATGTTAGGAATCATTTTGTTAAAAGGATGATGTTTGTAGTTTATGTTTGCTGTTGTTTAAAGTAAGAATTTATACTTATGTATAATGTAATTTTGGTCAAGTCATCAGATTCTGAATATTATTAAATTGATTTATTACAGCTTTCACAGCAATGTTGTTGAGGAAGAGTGACAGTAAATGATTAACTTACTACGACTTTGTCTTCTTTGGCTACAGTTTATCTTGGTGTTTAGTCAGCATTTTGACAGACTGCAAGAGAACACTACGGTGAAAAGGTATCATTTTGATGTTGAAGTAGTTAAGATGGACACAAGCAGCAAGTTATCTGTGCACAGCGCTAGAAGTGGCAAGTCATCAGCATCGGTTGCCCATGCTAGGGCCAGAGCTGAAACTGCCAAAGTGAGAGCATCATATGCCAGCCAAGAGGCTAGACTTTAAAAGGCCACAAGAGAGGCTAAAAAATCAGCTGGACACAGTAAGAATAGACACTGAGTTAGAAGTGTTAACGAGGCGAGAAGCTGATGCAGCCGCTGTGGAGGTACACATGCTAGAAGATGCTGAATTAGTAATGCATGCTGCCGTTGAAAGAGGGGGAACTGAAATTGGGAAATTAAAAATGAACATACTGTACCAGTGAATACCTCAATTCTCAAATTAACCTTCTCCAGACACTCCTCCATTTCATGTTGAATAACATAACAGCTTCATAACATGGAGTCCACCTGCAAAAGACACTTCACATGTAAAGTATAGCAACAACAAGCCAATGGCTAAGAAAGCTGTTAGTATCCAATTACCTCCAACAAACCTATTTGATCTGTCTACAGGTTTGATAATGTCTGAAATTGGGAGGACCAGCACGATCATGAACATCCATGCTGTGGTTTCTTGTTACGTTCTTCCAGCTAGCACGCCACCTCAGGCAGAGCATCTGGCAAAGTATTTAGTATGACGAGACCTGGTTAGTTCAGGACTCCAATTTCATGATAAGCCTAAAAAATATTGGTCATGGTATTCCTCATTCACAAGTGCAGCTCGTGAAGTTCACCTCACAGCATCCCAGGAATTGGACCTTATGACTAAATGGTTGGGAAAGGAATCGGGCAAAATGATGAACGCATCCGCTCAGTGCACGTCAGCAACCCCAGTCTTGCTTTAGACAAAGCATGGGAAAGACTACATGAGTGCTATGCTGCACCAGAAATCATCAAAGGTCACTGTTTCAGTGATTGGACAGGTTTCCTAAACACTGTATCAAATTACACAAACTCTAGGATTTACTTATGGAAACACAAGGTGCTAAAGTAGATGGTTATCTCACAGGTCTGCGGTACCTTGACACTTCACGTGGGATTGCACCAGTTGTAGATAAGCTTCCATAAGGGCTTCAGGACAAGTGGGTCATGGTAAAAAGAAAAATTATAGTCGTTTTCCTCCTTTTGAGCATTTCTGTAACTGTGTGTGCTACAAAGCAAAGAAGTGAAACTATCCCAGCTTTATGCATCAAAACATTGCTACCACAACTGCAAAACCAGGCAAATCCATTGTAAAGAGTAATCATACCACAAAACCCATCTCAGTTCCCAAAACAAATGTGTGTGCCTCTAATGAAGACACTAACAAAATATTTCCATTACACAACAAACCACACCACTTTGAAAAAATGCAGAACATTCAGAAACATACTTCCTCGATGATAAAAAGACCTTCCTCAAGCAGAAAGGGATATGATTCAAAAGCTGTTCTTCAGTTTCTCACCTTGCCAAAGAGTGCAAGTCTTCCATGAAATGCACTGAATGTGGCAGTATAAATCAAGATGCGGCCATGTACCCTGGTCATGCACCATCACCTCAAGTGGTCAAGGCTCATTCACCATCACAAGAGGATGGCGGGGAGTGAGAATATCATTCTAACATGGCTGCTGTCAGTACAAGCTGTACAGAGGTTTGTGGTCCAGGTCAGTGGAGCCATTCATGCTCAGAAATCTGCCTCCTAAAGCTGTACCCAAAGGGTTCCAAGGACATGGCCAAAGCCTATGTAATTCTGGACAACCAGAACTATCGTTCATTAGCCAGACCAGAATTATTTGAGCTGTTCAAGGTAGAGAATGAACAATTTTCATATCAACTCAGAACTTGCTCTGGCATCATAAAATCATCCGGTAAGAAAGCAGAAGAATTCTAGATCGAGCTTCTGGATGGAAGAGTTTTCATCTCCCTTCCACCACTCATTGAGTGTCATGAAATCATGAATAATCTATCTGAGATTCCAACACAAAGTGCAGTTCTGTACCAGCCTCATTTCAGACACATTGCCAAGCACATTTCATAACTCGACACGGAAGCAGAAATACTTTTACTACTTGAAAGAGATGTTATTAGGGCACACAAGGTCAGGCAGCAGGTCAGTGGACCAAACAATGCCCTCTTTGCTCAACGACTGGACCTGGGCTGGGTAGTAATAGGAGAGGTGTGCCTGGGTAATATACGTACATAAGCCAATGGTCAACATTTTTGATACCAATGTGCTGGAAAGTGGTCGCCATTCTATTTCTCAACCCTGTACAAGTATTATAAAGGTTAAGGAGATGCAGCAAAGCTGTAAAAAAGTACAGTAACTGAGAAGATGCTGGAACAGTCTATGTTCAGCAGAATTGAGCACAACAACAATCTTGCTCCATCCCTGGACTTTTCTAAAAATAATGGACACAAATGTCTACAGAAATAATGCTAATAGCACCTATCCCATTTAGAAACCCACACCAGCCCTTGCCAAACAATAGGGAGAGTATTTTCAATTGATTCGTATTCCTGCAATGAACCCTTAGGGGAAAACCTAAGATGCAGCAACAGTATGTGGCCTTCATGGGAAGATCTTCACCAACGGACATGCTGAAGTAGCACCACCACTGAGAGAAGGTTATGAATGCTGGTACCTACCTACATTTGGAGTCGAACATCCTCAAAAGCCCAATCACTCTCTTGTTGGTGTCCTGCTACGCTTTCGGAAAGAGAAGATTGCAATCCTTGCAGATATTCAGCAAATGCTCTATTGTTTCTTGGTACAAGAAGACCATCGTAACTTTATCCCTTTTCTATGGCACAGAGACAATGATGTCAACAAGGAAATTATTGAGTATCGGGTGAAGGTCCACGTCTTTGGCAACAGCCCATCTCCTGCTGTGGCCATTTTTGGGCTGTGAAGAGTCGTCAAAGGAGGTGCTCAGAAGTATGGTGCTGATACCGTCAAATTTGTAGAAAGACATTTCTATGTTGATGATGGTTTGGTATCTTTACCATCTGAAGCTGCAGCAATCTATTTGTTCCCATGGACATAGGCCTCAATAGCTAAGTCAAATCTTTATTTACCCAAAATTTTTTCAAACTTTCAGAAAGTAACAAAAGTTTTCCCGTCTGAAGATTGTGCTCCAGTAATGAAGGACCTAGATCTGAGTGGAGAAACTTCACTCATGCACTGGAGTTTAGGTCCGCTATGGGAGATCATGACCGACACATTCACTTACTCCGCATTACCAAACCATTCACTCGCCGTGGAGTCCTCTCCACAGTCAACATGTTTTCGATCCTTTGGGTCTCTTAGCACCTGTCACAATCCAGGGAAGATTCCTTCTCAGATAACTTGCCTATGAACAGGAGACTGGGACACATACCTCCCAGAGGACAAACTAAGCAAATGGGAAGCCTGAAGAGTAAATGACCTAAAACAGCTTCATGTTCCACATGCATACACAGGAAACCTCACTTATTGAGGCAGTGTATTCAGAATTGTGTGTCCTTGGATGCATCGACTAAGGCCATAGGTTTTGTGGCGTATTTGAAAGCACTTCAGAAAGATGGGCAAGTTTAAGTAGCATTTCTTATGGGCAAGGCAAAATTAGCACCCCTGTCTGAACCAACAATCCCAAGGCTTGAACTGTGTGCTGCTGTCTTAGCAGTAGAGATGGCAGATCTCATTCAGAAGGAGTTAGATCTAGAGTTCAGTGATGTAAAGGTTTTTACAGACAGTAAAGTGGTGCTTGGCTACATGTACTGTATAATGAGTCAAAACGATTCTATGTTTACAGTAGAGAACAACATATCTGTTAGTCGTCAAGAACTCAGCAGTGGCATTATGTACATACAGAAGAAAACCCTGCAGATCATGCGTCGATATCTTTACATGCATCCTGTTTGGTGCAGACTTCTTGGTTCAGCAGTCCCTTCTTTTTGCCTTAGCCAATTGCAGGAAAAACGTAAACAACTGAGATGTTTGAGCTAATTGAACCTGAAAAAGACTCAGAAATCTGACCACAAGTACAAATACAGTATGTGCTACTAACCTGGAAGAACCGGAGCTTACTTCTGACCAATTCTCCACTTCTAAGAGAAATAGCATTTCTAGTTCACATGGCAAAATCCATCAAACATCCGAACCAAAACAGCAAATACAAGGCTTGGCACAGATGTGACTTACCTCATACTCCAGAGGAAATGGACCAAGCAAGGAATGTTATCCTTAGAGCGACACAAAAGTCGGCATTTGCAAAAGGACTATGGATCTTGGGAGGCAAGTTGCTAATCAATTCAATACTCCACAAATGGAGTTGAACAACACATGGCCGACCTGCCATCTGAACCTGCCATTTTGGACTAAGTGATTAACCTTACTATGACTCTGTCTTCATTGACTATGGTTTAACTTGGTGTTTAATCAGAGTTTTGACACATTGCATGAGACAACAGCAGAGATACATTTCCATGTATCCAACGTGTGGTTTGCAAAAACTATATTTGATGCAGTTAATAAAAAAGCAAGCAATTTTTCTCCATGTTCATATGGTTTTATTCTCTGGGTTCTCTGCCTTCCTCCGACCTACCAAAACACGTTAGCAAATGAATTGGCCCTAGGTGAACATGTGTGTGCATAGTGTGTACAGTAAAGGACTCATTTCCTGTCAAGAGTGTATTCCTGGATCCCATCCAGTGTTCTTAAAAAAACGCTGGGTACCCTGTGAGTCTGTACAAGATAAAATGTTCTGAGGATTAATCAATTAACAAATAATGTTAATTTAAGGATTTCATAAGGATAGTAGACGTTTGTGTGCATGTATGTGTGTGTGTGTACGTATGTCATATTACTGTAGGTTGATTTTGTGGTGGACAGACCATAATAGTCACAAAAATAGCACTTTGGGTTTGAGTCATTATCCTCAGTGAGTCTGAGGTAATGCTTACATAGATTAAGATTAAGATTTTTAGTTTGTGTATTGTTACTGCAAAAGTTCCTTGTTTGTATCAGTTTTTAAATTATACTGGTTTTTCCATTCATATATAATAATAATAATAATAATAATAATAATAATAATAATAATAATAATAATAATAACTAGTTTTTATGTTTTAAAAATATTGGACTTTTGGCCTTTTTCTGTTTTTTGCGCTTTTTGGAGAATGTGCATATCTCTTTATCTAAGAACAATAAGCAGAATTCAGCTCCAAACAACAAAACCGTAACTTAGGTACTTTATAATAAAGTATTCAGCTCGTTCAGTGTGTAGAGTGCAAGGTGTTTAGACATTCTTCCTCTGTTGCTAGTATATATAACTTGTGATAGGTGTGTATTAGTTAGCACTCTGATGGAGAAGATATTAGCATTAGCGGAGTCCATCCAGACTTTAGAGAGGGTTAAAGAGCACGAGAGGTTATTCCTGTAGCAGAAAGTCTGGGTGCTCCAGCCACCAACTCCAGCATTAGAGCCCTTACAGTGGGGCACGTGGGTGACAACAGTGGCATACTCGTTCAGCCAAGGCTCAGGCCATCCCACCGGAGTACACCTCCTCTGCGCCTCACATGTCCAACAAGTTTGCTCTTCTCAGTGATGCACCCTCTGAGAAACCTGAAAGTGCTCTGGTTATAGGAGACTCTATACTGAGGCACATGAAATTAGCTAGGCCTTTAGGGGCACCAGCGACAGTGGATTGGTGTATCCCGGGAGCCAGCACACTGGACATTTCAGGTAATCCTAGGGCTTTAGGACAGCATAAGATCTCGAAGATAGTGGTACTTGCTGGAGCTAACAATACTGTATATGCCTTCGTCAGTCAGAGGTTATCGAGACTGTGTCTGTTCTCCAAGCTAAACAAAAAATTTGAAAGTCTGTTTTAGTAATTTAGGGCGTTTTCACACTGGTAACGATCTGTTCCGTTCTGTACCCGAGCACAATTTCTCCCCCTCCCCAATACCCCGCAGGTCTGCGATCACACTGTAATAGCGATTGTGATCCCGGGGACACTTCACTTAATTAATATGAAAATCAACAATTCAAAGCACACTGAATACACAGCCAGCACCACTGATCTGAAACTAGGACTGTTAAATGTTAGATCTCTCACATCTAAAGCAGTTATTGTTAATGAAACTATCACAGATCAGGAGTATATATATAAACATGTACTGTACTGTACAAACTATATGTTATTAGTGAAAGTGATTCTAAGTATAGTTCTTAAAAATACTATATTTAAGTGTTTCATCTTTATAATATAATTTAGAATATATTTAAGTGTTTCATCTTTGTGTTCATATTTCATTCATTTTATTTGGATAAAATGATATAAATCTGCATAAAAATTGCATGACTTCATAGTACGTTATTGTTTTTATTTAAGATCTTTCACTGCACTTTACTACCATACATGGCCTGACTCACCAACAAATCCAAACCTAGGACTATTTATACTTTAGCCAAGGTCCTGTGCTGGTTCCCCACCTGTGAAGCCCTGTGTCATGGACCACCTTTCCATGATCTTTAATGCTTTTTGAATCTTTTTATTAACACAACATGATTGCTTTATTTAGTACAGTTCGCCCCATCATCTGCATGTAATGAAGTTGTGGTAGAAAATGTTTAATAAACTGTGTGTTACTAAAAGCCTGCATAATCATACTGTAGGTCAGTTAGAATTGCAGAACTAGTGTAGCAACATGACAATGGGCAACAGAAACAGTAACACTAAAGATATGACTACACCACCCTAGGACTTGCATCTAGGGAAATACTACAAACCTGCAGGTGCTTCTCAAGGAAACACAGGTTCAATTCTACTAAATAAATGAGCAAAAGATGTGGGTTATAAAATACGCATTGTTTTATTAAATAAATAAAAAATATTTTGTTAAAAAAAGCTACATAAACAATAACGAGTTAAAATGATATTACTTGCTGCTGATCTTCAAAATACACGCACCACACATAAGGTTCACAGGGCTGTGGTCAACTGATATCAACCTCCTAAAGAAGCATAAATTTCAGTTATCACACATTATCAATGCAAACATTCAAGCACTCATGCAATACCCAGTAAGATTACTGTTTTCAACTTGGCACAACACTGCACACGGTGACAAGACAGCAGCACCACCGCACAAAATCTACCTCCCTGCTTTTTGTTGGACGCACTGTAATTAGATCAACCAAATCAACTTAATAGACTAAAAGATAAAAAATAAATCGAAATAGACACTTAAATGAAAAAAAAAACAGATTATAAATCTGAATGAATATGGTCACCAGATATTCAGCATGTAACATATAAGGGCTGATAGACACATATATAAGCAGATGGTAAAAGACATTGGGACCTCGGATTGCAAGTAACACCGTTTGCGAGTGTTCCATGAGACGAACACATTTATTTATTTTTTACTTGAAAAATGAGCAAGTCTTGGTTTACGAACACCGAGTGCGTGTCGCTCACTGATATAATCAACATTAGTGTGTGCGTGTACTGTTTACTATAACACTGTGGCCATGTGTGTGCATAAAACATATTTTATTTTGTGTTTATGTGTGTGTACAATGCGTGTACTGTTTATCACAACACGTGTGTATGCGGGTGTAAAGCAAACAAAAGTCTCATTAGAGCGGTTGAAGATATATTTTCTATCTCTCTCTCTGTGTCAGCTTGATTCCGTTATGTGTGCGCGCACGTCATTGGACACAATGCCTCTTCGCAGACACCCCTCCACCTCTCGCCTTCACACACACACCTCTCTACCTCTCGCCTTCACACATACACACACACACCTCCTCCTTGCGTCTTCACACACAAACACACACACAGTAGTTCCTCCCCCTCTCAAATAAGAGAGGAGGAAGTCTTACTGTGTAAGACAAGAAGAGGGAGAGGGTGTCGCACAAACAAACACACACGCATACATATACACAGCGCATACGCGCACAAACACACACATGCACAGCGTTTGGGTGTACAAACACACACACACACAGTACACAGTGTGTGAGCGCATACACATAAACGGCGTGGACACACACTAACCTAAACACTTATCTGTCTGGATTTATTTTTACTTTTTTCAAAGGTAAAGTGTAGGTTAATTTGTTTTATTTTCACTTTATATTTTGTATTAATTATTTTTATTATTATTTTTTGGGGTTATGGAACAAATAATCTAAGTTTCCATTATTTCTTATGGGGAAATTCGCTTTGAGTGTTTCGATATACAAACACGCTTCTGGAATGAATTATGCTCATAATCCAAGGTTCCACTGTATAAAGCCAAGATGAACCAGCAAAGGAAAAGGCAAAGCAACTACTGTAAAAAAAATAACTGATACTTATTACATTTATGCAAAAATATAAATAAATCAATGAGGAACAAGACAGCAGTGTATTTCTCGGTACTGATTTTCAGACTAAAACACATGCAATGCAGCCGGAACCCTGCAACATATTACTGAAAAAA
>QMIH01003103.1:11341-42845 GCA_003987875.1 Clarias batrachus
ATGGATCTTAAACTTCTGAATAATATGTGCAACTGTAGTCACAGGAACATCTAGCTGCTTGGAAATGGTCTTATAGCCTTTACCTTTAACATGCTTGTCTATAATTTTCTTTCGAATCTCCTGAGACAACTCTTTCCTTGCTTCCTCTGGTCCATGTAGAGTGTGGTACATACCATGTCACCAAACAACACAGTGACTACCTGGAGCCCTATATATAGGCCCACTGACTGATTACAAGATTGTAGACATCTGTGATGCTAATTAGTGGACACACCTTGAATTAACATGTCCCTTTGGTCACAATATCTTCTAGGGGTACCATCATTTTTGTCCAGGCCTGTTCCATGAGTTAATTTTTTAAAATAATTTTGTTGAAGCATGGTTGAAAAGCAATGTCTGACTTTCATTGGTTAACATTCATAGAATTTTTTTTTAAAATTATTACTTTTGTCAGATTAAAATTATTTATGTGACCATTGTGAGTTTTTCTTTCATTGACCGAAGGGTACCAACAATTTTGACCACGTGTGTATGTACCCTTACCTTTATTTTGTGATATTATATAAAGTCTAATATAAATGTAAGTAACCTAGAAATGAGTGAGAGCAACTGAACATTTTTCAAGCTTTTAAAAATAGAAATTGTGCTGTTGTACACAGTGAAGATTCTACCAAGAGCAACAATAGCACTGAGTCTGGTTTTTGAAATACATGCGGTTTGGCAATCTGAGTTTTATGGTGGTGTTATATCAGTGACGTACAACCAAACCTGAATAAGTCTCTTTCACTCTTGCTCACTCACTTGCAACATACTCGTCGTATGTTGCGCCTTAACATTAAAGGTAAGGAATAAAGGCAGTTCTTGTGTGCAGTATGAAAAAATCCTGTCGGTGCTCTGTTATAGAACAGTGTTTCTCAGTTATTCCTGGAGGACCACTGCCCTGCATATTTTAGTGTTTTCTTGCTTTGCCACACCCACATCAATTAAGAAGATTCTGTTAATTAGTTGATTTGGATAAATCAGGGTTGCTGGGAGCTGAGAAAATCTAACTATGTGCTGTTTTAATATGGTTAAAACAACACCTCCAGTGAAGGTACAGAGTGATGAATGTTGGTGTCAGCTGTAGCCAGACTTGTCTCCTCAGTGTTTATTACACTTCACTTATCTTTCTCATTAGGGAAAGACTATAGTCCAGCTGTACAACATCTCACTGATCTTATTGTTCACCCCCGTAGAGGCACTTTCACCCACCATAAGAACTACCGTGGTCTGCACCTATCGCCAGAGGAGACACAGAGGGTAACTTTTTTCATTTGACACAGAGGACAGCCACAGGATGTTGATGATCTGGAACATTTTTGTACAACTCAATACTCCAAGACCATCCAGTGCGCCTGTGGAGAGGCTTTTTAGCCTGGGAAGTCTCGTCCTTACCCCTAAGAGAAACCTATCAAAAACAAGAAAATCTCGTCCTTACCTCTATGAGCCTATCAGATGCACGTTTTCAAAAACTACTTTTCCTTTTCAATGGGTGGGTGAGTCTATGGGGTCGAAAAACGTTTTATAGTTGGTTTTGAAAACCTAGGCCTATTTTTGGTTATTTTGTTTTCAAGTTTTACATGTATGCATTTTAAAAGCATAATAGTTCAGTTCTGTGTTTTACAGACATATGCACTTTAATTTAAGTCATTCATGTGTGTGTTTAAAAAGCACATCACTGTAATGTGGAAGTGATTGTGTTCAGGTATGTGACTTGGGCCTATATACTTGTAGTGTCATAATTAGAATCCTCTGTGGGAATATATACTAGGTTGGTGTCACAGCGTGCGCCCAAATCTATTATCGCAGCTTGCTCACTTGGTAGGCTCCCTAAGTAGGCGGCACACCTTTGCAAAGGGACGGGGCCGCCTATGTGGGACGGCTGGCGATGATTAACGTTAATGGGATCTCGGGCTTGCTCCGCATTATAAAAGCAAGGCGCGGCGGTTAGTCCAGGGTCCGAGAAGAGTGTAACACGGTGGAGCTCGAGAGTGGCATGCGAGTGAGGCAATGGAACGTGCCCCAGAGACTTTTATAAAGGATACTGGATTTCCGCCCTTTGATCTCCACGCTGAGGACAGCGCGAGCTCCCGCGGCACCTTCTCTCCTGCGCCAAGCCCGCCTTCGCGTCTCCGCYGCCGAAGAGGAAAAGGCCGCGAGGAGGACGACGTTAAGCCCCCCCGTCCCAGCCGGCAATGCCGTCCAGCCAACGGACGTCCCAGAGAGTCTCCCGCCTGAGGCTGCGCCCAGAGAAAGCTGGGCACTGCCTCAGACCTGCACGTGCACTTCATTCCTTCCCTTTCTCTCCGTCCTCTCTCCTTTAACCCTTTCCTTCCCCATTTTCCTTAAATAAATTATCCTTTTCCCCTAAGACCTCGCCTCATGCCTGTTTTTCATGGTGCTGCCCGTGTAACATAGGGTCGAACCCGTTACAGCTGGCCACTTTTACATTTTCTTTTATGTAAGGCTGTACAATAAAGGACTGTAAATGGAGTATTGTTTCTGATATTCCTGCTGTTAGTGGTTTACAGATTATGGACCAAACTTAACTGTGATGGTACAGTAATTATAACAGTCTTGACTAAAACATGTATGAGGAATCACAAAGCAGTTTTCTTTTTCTGCAATGGAATATTTCTCTAACTAGTTTTCTCAAAACGTAATGTAACTGATTACATTACAAAACTACTGTGATTACTTTTTAATCAGTTACTTTTAAAAGTAACATCCCCCAAAACTCGTCAATATCTGTCGGCCAAAGGTGTATGTTCCTCTGCACTGAACTGCAATGAGAGAAAGTGAAAACACAGTTAAAGTATTTGATTTTTTTTTATTAAAGTTTTTTTATTAAAAGTGCTATTTACAAAGAAACTAATAAAACAGAAGTAATGATTACATTTCATTTCTATATTTCTTCAAAATGTACTTGACTGATAGTTACACAAAATAAAGCATGTATACTAAAGTAAAAGAGATGGCACTGATCCCATAACCGGTATGATTGCCATATACTCAAAAATCTGCATAAGGTATCAGAGGAAATAAAAACAGGTTAAGAATGATTTTGTAACAAAAAGATCTAAACTACCGTCACTGACCACTTTAGGAATTAGGAACACTGCACTAATACTGCGTAGGACCTCAACTGCTCTTCAAAAGAATGTAGGAAACACCCATGTTGACCTGATCACATCACACAGTTCCTGTAGGTTCTTCAGGTGCTCCTTCAGGCTGTGAATCTCCTGTTCTCCCACACCCCAAAGGTGTTCTACTTGATTCAGATCCTGTGACTGGGAAGGCCACTGAACAACAACAAACTTATTGTCGTGTTCATGAAACCAGTTTGAGATGTTTGCTTTGTGACATGGTGCATTCTCATGCTAGAAGAAGACATTAGAAGATGGGAAAACCTTCAGGTTTTTTATGGGGTTGAGGGTCGGGATGTTTTACCCAGAGATCAGAGGTTGTTATATATTCAGTGTAGAATTGTGTGCAGTCTGATTCACTGTTCACAATGAACACACACCACATCTCTGAGTCTGTTTAATTAGTTATAAATAAATGACGGTGTTTGTCTGTTCCCCAACATAGAAATGCAGGAACTCTGGAGCCTTTATCTCACACACAGAGGTTCATTCCAGTCTGAAAGTAAAAGAAAAACATCTGAATCAATAACCACAAACTGGACTTTTGTACTTCCTGATCAACAGCATTTAATCATCTCTGCTCCAAGAGAAACATTATCATTTCCTGTTTATAATTTTATTCAGCATTTATTCATACATATACACTATCTGTGTTAGAACAAGTCTAGAACAAATGAAAAAGTCTGCTGCTTATCAGAAACAGGGAAAAGCTGAGATCATCTTATTCAGACAGAAGCAGCAGTATGAAGTCAGAGACAGCAGGGTGTCACAAGGAGACCAGCTGTTCATTTACAATCACTCTCATGCACTCAGGTGGGATGTTTTGTAAACTCCGTCTGACTCCCTGTTTTCTGCTTTCACATGAAGTTTAAATCAACACTAAACAGCTTTAAAGATCATTCTTAGAAAAAGTCTGATTAAATAAAATAAAGTGACATTTAAACTCTGTAATCTGATATTTACTGGAACTACTGAGAAATGTACACGCTAATGCACAAAATAATGCTAATCAGTCTGTTAATATGTTTCAGTGCTTAACAGATCATTACTCACATCAGTGTCTGTAATTTGTAATGTTTATCATTCTTAAGGGCAGAGAGACGCTTCTTTCCAGAGTCTCCCATATTATTCCCAGGCAGAATCAGTTCTCTCAGGTGTGAGGGGTTTGATTTCAGAGCTGAAGCAAGAGCATCACAGCCTTCATCCGAGACACCACACACTTCCAACCTGCAGAGACACAATGACACACACTTCACTCTCTACATTATTTTAATATAATTCATACAGAACTACAGTAGTGCTAATGCCCTGTGGTCTCCTCTCTCTCTCTCTCTCTCACTCACACACACACACTGATGGTGTTCTCTACTTTAGCTCTCTGTTACTATATGAATGGATTTGAGTCTGTGTGTTTACTCAGACATTCTGTATTTATGACTAAATGTATAATAATATGAGACTATTTTAAAATATTAGATAAAGAACTAAAGAGTGAAACTGCATGGGTTTAATACTGCTTGTCCATTTGTCTGTTTCTGTAACACAGATCTGGCAACCCTGTTCATAGCACATAGACACAGATGTAGTGAAATAATCCTCACTAACAGAACTCATTTTCATCCCTGAGAACGTCACTGCTGCTTTTAAACCCTGCAGCTCCATCTTCTCGTCTTACACCATAAACCTTGCTCTCTTATTTGATTTTCAGACAAACAAAAACACTTTTATCGGACAAATTAACAAGGAACATCGCTAATGATGCTCAAGTGAGTCCAGACTAACAGACTCACTGCTGTAAAGTGAAAAATAAAACAAATTATCCCGCACTTTACCTTTAAAAAGAATCGCGACAGAGCAGTGTTTCTGTGTAGAGCAGTGTGTGCATGTGAAGACGAGAGGATGAGGTGTGTGTGTGTGTGTGTGAGAGAAGGGGAGAGGAGGAGGTCCAATGACACGCGTGCACTGATCAGTGCACGCTGACAGAGAAAGAAAATGGATCTTTAACCYCTCTAATGAGACTTGCTTTTGCTTTACACGCGCACAAACACATGTTATGATAAACAGTACACGTGTGCTGTATATGCACAGATACAAACACAAAATAAAAGATGTTTTACGCGCACACACGTGGTCACAGTGTTATAGTAAACCGTAGATGTGCACACGGAGGTTGATTATACCAGTGAGAGACACGTACTAAGACTGAGCAGGGCAGACGATTACCCACAATTCTGCAGCACAAGAGAAAAAAAAATCATGTGAGGCTCGGCGTCAAAACAAGAAGCGCATGCGTGCTATGTGATACTCAGTACTCATAAACCAAGACTTGCTCGTTTTTCAAGGCTAAATTTATTAAAAACTTTGCTCATCTTGCGGAACACCCGCAAACCGCATTACTCGTAATCCGAGGTTCCACTGTACATCAAAATATTGTGGTAAGGGTCATGTATATTTGTTGTTAGTTGTATGTAGTAGACCACATTTCTACTGACTACCACCTTAGGTATATTTCACACCTGTGGGAAACACTGTAATGTGCAAATTATTTGAACTTTTTGCTTTGGAATTTCAAAAATAAAAGTACCCAAGGAAGTTTCTATTTTAATCAACCATGTGTTCAATGAAGATATGTAGATTGGTAATGACTAAACTCCATTAAAAAATGTTTTGTAATACAGAAATGTTTTATTTTGAAACCTATTTTTTATTTTAAAAAATCCCACCACACMGTTATATTGTCTTACAGTACACCCAGGTTTCCCTAGTTGATAAACATGGCTAACCTTTYCCAAATGTGTAAACCTTTAATTTATTAAAATTAAACTGGCACCTGGCAAACTTACTGAACATTCGTCACGACAGCTCCGACCCATTTTTCTTTGTTTTTGTTCTTTAAGTTAGTTTTCAGTAATCTAAATCCGGCAAATTCATCACGATTGAGTACATTAGGTATGATAGAGAGACACTCTTATTTCTATTGGTATGTACTCACAATTCGACGTTTTTACCTCCTAATCCAAGGTGAGATCCTGAGGGAAAACAAAGGACGCAACCTGAAGCAGCGGCCATGAGGGAAACAAGCCAGCGTCAGGAATAGGCGGAGAGCCTGTGCACACCTCATACCTTAGCCTAGTATCCTGCTCGCCAATGCCCAGTGACTGGAGAACAAACTCGATGACCTCAGGGCCAGGGTAAATTTTCAGAGAGAAATGCTGTTTATATTCCACCACAAGCGGACACAGCCACTGCCTTATGCGAGCTGCATGAGGAACTCTCACATCACCAAATGCAACACCAGGACCTCAAACGCGCAGCGCCAAACATTTATCAGCACATCACCTGCCCCCCCCCAGGGGCAAAGTGACACTGGATCATTGTTATACAACAGTCAAGGATGGCTACAAGGCACAATCTTGCCTCCCGATTGGGAAATCCGACCATGTCGCCATCTTCCTCATGCCAAAATACAAAAAAGGCTAAAACAGGAAGTTCCAGTTCAGAGGACACACTCGATGACGCAGACTGGGACATGTTCCGAAACAGCTCCAATTACATTGTGTTTGCAGAAGCGGTTGTGGGATTCGTTGCAAAAATAGTGTATGATACCTTACAAAAAACAAGCATCAGAACGTTTCCCAATCAGAAGCTGTGGGTGGATAGACCATCCGCCACGCTCCGAGATCTTGCATCGCTTCCCATAATGCAGGGTCATGTGACATGGACCCGTACAAGGCTGCGTCATACAATGTCCCGAAAGCAGTGAAGGAAGCGAAGCAGCGCTATGGCAGGAATCTAGAGTCACAGCTCCATCAGAGTGACTCTAGGAGCCTGTGGCAGGGACTAAGGACAATAATGGACTGCAAAGCACCAACATCCGGTATGACAAAAGTGGACGTGTCTCTAGCAGACGAACGGAACACCTTCTATGCTGGCTTTGAGGCTCCAGCTAAAGCCGCTAGCGATGCTAATGCTAGTGGCATTATCGGCAGACAGGAAGACACTGCCAGCACCGGAAACATGTTCATCATCACCGAGCATGACGTGAGGAGAGCCTTCAGGAGAGTGAACACCAGGAAAGCAGCAGGACCAGATGGCATCTCAGGTCGGTTCCTCAGAGCCTGCGCAGAACAGCTAGCACCTTTGTTCACAGAGATATTCAATCTCTCCTTATCTCAGTCCGTGATCCCCACATGCTTTAAGGAGTCCATCATCGTTCCTGTCCCAAAGAAACCCCATCCTACATCCCTCACTGATTATCACCCTGGAGCTCTCACCTCAGTAGTGATGTAGTCTCTGCCCAGCTGCTGAAAGAACTTCATCTCCTCACTACCTGATACACTGGATCTATTACAGTTTGCTTACTGCCCAAACCATTCTACAGACGATGCCATCTCTCACCTCCTCCACACATCACTCACTCATCTGGACACTAGAAGGGGGAATTATGTTAAAATGCTCTTTGTCGACTACAGCTCAGCATTTAATACAATAATTCCTTCCACATTGACCACCAAGCTGGAGCACCTGGGACTCTGCTCATCTCTGCGTCAGTGGATCTCCAATTTCCTAACTGGCAGACCATAGGCTGTAAGGTTGGGCGGACATGTCTCAACCTCCCTCACCCCAGGGTTGTGTTCTGACCCCTCTGCTGTACTCATTGTACATGTATGACTTTGTGACCACTACCAACTCCACCACCACCATCAAGTTTGCTGACAATATCGTTGTGATGGGCCTGGTTATTGACAACAATGGCCTACCTGGAGGAGATTGGTAATCTGGAAAACTGGTGCCAGAAGAACAATCTCCTTCTAAACGTCCGCAAGTCCACAAGGAGTTGATAGTGGACTTCAGTACAAAGCAGGAGAGGACCTACCAGACCCCCATCATCAACAGGAGCCCAGTGGAGAGAGTGGACAGCTTCAGATACCTCAGTGTTCACATCACGCAGGACCTGTCATGGTCATCACTGCCATCAACACTGTGGTGAAAAAGGCCCGGCAGCATCTCTACCACCTCAGGCGCTTGAGAGACTTCAGACTGCCCTTCAGGGTGCTCAGAAATTTCTACACCTGCATCATAGAGAGCATTCTGACGGGAAACATCACAACCAGGTTCGGGAACAGCCCCATGCAGGACAGATGAGCTCTACAGAGGGTGGTGCGATCAGCAATGGACTACTCGCTCTGTTGCAGTCAGGAAAGCGATTCTGCTCTCCGAGGGCCAACACAGAGAGACTGAGGAGGAGATTCCTCCCGCAGGCGATACGGTCTCTCAACCAAAAAACCACACAGGACTAAACCATTTTGCACATTGACACTTATGAACATTTGTCACTTTGCACTCATTCTGTACATTCATGAACACGGCACACCTGCACATTCATGCACATTCATTTACATACTTCTATTTCATTTCTTGCTTGTTGCACACAAGTCACTTTAAATAAGACACTTTAGGGCCTCCGAGTGGCGCAGTGGTAAAGTACTCGCCCTATCATCCAGAGATTGCGAGTTCGATTCTTCTTGTGATGCTGTAACCTCTCGCAGCCGCAGGTCTAGAGAGAGCTGATTGCCCRATGCGGTTGGCTGGCGTCATGTGGTTCGGAGGAAACACGTGATAGTCTTCGGTTCTCCTGACTGAGTGATAGTAATAGTGACAGGGAGGAAATGGACACGACTAAAATAGGGTATATTTTTCTTATCTTATTATATGGTATATTATACTTATCTTAGCTAAATTTATTTTCTTTTTTATTTCTTGTTTTATTCATATTTATTTCCTATTACTAATCCTTTATTTTAAGGTCACAGGCAGTCGTTTAAGCATTTTACTGCATATCGTACTGTGTATGACTATGTATGTGACAAATAAAATTTTTATAAATTTGAATGAATAAATAATGTAAGTTGAATAAA
The DNA here is from genome assembly GCA_003987875.1 of Clarias batrachus. Classification (NCBI taxonomy): domain Eukaryota; kingdom Metazoa; phylum Chordata; class Actinopteri; order Siluriformes; family Clariidae; genus Clarias; species Clarias batrachus. The sequence goes on from QMIH01003103.1 coordinate 20,445, forward strand.
GAATGTAAAACCTCAATGTAAACCACGGGCTCTGTGGCCTAAAAACATTTTAGCTGAAAATTTCAAAGCTTACATTTGTTCTTAAATTTGTTCTTCACTGAACACTATGGAGTGTTCAGTGTTTAAGAGTAGTTGTCAAAACGTGTATCTTTAGAGACATCAGTTAAATATATTCTATAAATAAAGACCAAGATGTTTTTTTGTGGAAAGTTAAATTATATAATCTTTACTTTAACTSGGTTCTTTTCAGAAGCATGCCACCTCAGAAACCTATGAGGAGAACAAGAATCTCAACAAAGAAAATGCAGGAAATGGACTCCATCACCACCACATCATCAGTCAGGTAACCACCAGCCTATGACCTCTTGTGGATGTCCAATATGAGAAGACTGATGTAGCCGGTGAGAACTTTTCCATGCAGTGACTTGTTCCTTTCACCCTTATTTTCATATATAAAATATGAAATATCAAAGTTACATAAAACCATAACTAATACGGTAGTTAAAGAACGATAACTGTTAGCCACTAAACTATTCATCGACTAGAGATGTGACTCCATATCCAAGTTAATAATCACTAAACTCATATCTTCACAGTTAGCAGTGTTAGCATCATAGTGTGTCTAAATTCAGGAAAAAACCTAAACAATAGCTTAAAACAGAGCGTACCTGATATTCCCTGTAATTTATGGTGGTCACAATATTAGTAGACAAGCAACTGCTGCTGAACACATCTCAAATCTGGTAAATACCCAAGTACAGCAGGCCCTTCCCTCAGAAAAACTAACAAACAATTGATGTGATCTGAGTATTCTTATCATTTAAATTTAGGCATTTGGCAGACGCTCTTATCTAGAGCGACTTACAAACCAGAACTATAATAATTATTTTTTTTTTAATGGACAAAAGCAACAAAAAGACATTTCAAAGAAGTAAAAAAAAAAAAAAAAAAAAGTGTCTTTTGGATGTACAAACTCAAAATAAACTCATGTAAATGTCCTTAGTGATTAAAAGGTGAACTTTACTGCCACAATTTATAAATCCTGTCCACTATTGAGGAAAACAGCATGGGATTAATACTGCTTGGCCACTGGACTGCTGCTGTAACACAGAGTGACTAAACATACTTTCAACACTAGGAAAAAAAAATCTGTGTATTGTATTAATTGTATTTAAGTTTTATTGTCAGTCATTGCTGCTTTTAAACAGTTAGTTTGTGTCTCAGGTGCAATGTGTGTGTGTGTGTGTGTGTGTGTGTGTGTGTGTATATGATTATTTACAGTGTTCACAGTCATTTCAGACACACTGCAGTCGCATCAAGTCAGGTTTTGTGCTGCAGCTTCTCACATACGTACATCTGCCCCAAAGACTCTGTGACAAATCATCAGTGTGCAGTGAAAAGAAACAATCTTCTTCCTCAGGACATTGATGATGAACCTAAAACCTCTGTCTCACTATTAGAGAATGTGTCTTACTGAGGAGCAGGTCATGTGACTCTCAGAGATGAACTTACCACAGTCTCTCCAGTTTACAGTGAGGATTCTCCAGTACAGCASAGAGACACTTCACTCCTGAGTCTCCTACATTATTATTGGACAGATCCAGGTGTCTCAGGTGTGAGGGGTTTGATCTCAGCGCTGAAGTCAGAGCAGCACAGCCTTCATCTGAGACACCACAATCATACAACCTGCCGAGACACAATGACACACACATCATCAACAGATTTACCTCTCAGGTTATATTTTATTTTAAAGATGGTGAGTCTACAAATAGTTCTTTAACAGACTTATAGTGCTCTATACAGGACTAATAAACTTGTTTCTCCATAGACTTTGTTTAATAACACGACATTTATATAACACTATAGATTTTTATTACATCTATATTACTGACTGATCATTTTTTGCTAAATAAAAAGTTCTGTATTATAAAACTCATGGTTAAATGTATTATTAACATTGTGCTTTAAATATCTGACTCCAAGACATTTAATTAATTATGTCTAATTTGTAATGTTTTAGTCATTGTTAGAAGTTTAACATCTTAGTGTTTCATTTGTGATTATTTGCATTTAGACCCATTGCAGTGGGTGCAGTTTGTGTTCTGAGTGGCTAGGAAAGCACATGTCACCAGACATTGACAATGGTCAACATATCCAATTTAACCCACTCATGTTAGGTACGTTTTACAGCATTTTACACCCATTTTTGCTACTTTTCAAAACTGTATTCCAACAAACATAACTTGCGGGTAAAAATGATTTTTCCACATCAATTTATATCACTAAACAGGTCAAATTAAGGTTTTCATGGTGAAATAACACTTTATATCCACACACGAGATCTGTTTTTTTTTTTAGTTTTTTATTTATTTATTTTTTTTACTGAAAGCCAGTACAAGCTACCATTAGCAGTATTAGCCTCAACAGTGTGACTACAATCTGCAGATCAGTTTAAGAAAACAAACAACTTTAAAACAGAGTGTACCTGATACTCCATGTAATTTCTGGTGGTCAACATATTGGTAGACAAACACCTGCTGCTGAGCATGGTAAGCATTCTTACCAGAGCTGTAGTGCTATTTCTTTAATAAACGGAACACTTATGACACACACACACGGTTCTCTCAGGACCAGTGGACAAGCTACAATTTTCAAGCTACCCACACTACAATTTTCTACTGATCTGTCTTTTTTTATATATTCCAAAAATGTTTTTTCACTTGTAAGGTGGAATGTTTCTGTGCATTTTACTCAGTGCAGAGGTTAACATCGTGAATCAATCAACCCCTCTTAAGGTAACTATTGCAACTTAACCCTATTTCTCCTTACTTGGAGAAAAAAGTTGCTTGTGTGCTCCGACAGCACTACAGCTGTGATTCTAACCCATAACACTCCTAGTGCAGTCCTACTGCAAGCTATAACACACACATTTAGACATAATGATCACGTTAACATCTAATTTGTGTATATATATATATATATATAAAATCTACACCTCCCAAGAAAATGATCTGAGCAGATGCTCCATTTGTCTAACGATATGGCAGCGGCAGGTGTGTGTGACGTCATAGGAGTTTGCTCTATAGTAACACTTACAGCTTTAAGATCCTCATTTTTTTCCTCCTCAGGACATTGATGATGAACCTAAAACCTCTGCTTCAGTCTCACTATTAGAGGATGTGTCTTACTGAGGAGCAGGTCATGTGACTCTCAAAGAGATAATCTTACCTCAGTATCTCCAGTTTACAGTGACGATTCTCCAGTACAGCAGAGACACACTTCACTCCTGAGTCTCCTACAGTACTACAGGACAGCCACAGGTCTCTCAGGTGTGAGGGGTTTGATCTCAGAGCTGAAGTCAGAGCAGCACAGCCTTCATCTGAGACACCACACCGCTCCAACCTGCAGCGACACAATGACACTTCATCAACAGATTTACATCTCGGTTTATATTTTTATTTTAAAGATGGTGAGTCTACAAAATGGTTCTCTAACAGACTTATAGTGCGCTATACAGGGACAATAAACATGTTTCTCTATAGACTTTGTTTATAACACTATAGATTTATATTACTGCAGAATTACAAAAGTAAAAGTCTGAATCAGGGTGAAAAACAAACACAATCATTAATTTAAACCAAGTTGTACTAATTTCAGGCTTACTGTCATGCACACTCGTAACACGGCCGGCACTAGGACCCGGAAGTAATACGGTCGGGTTTCAGGAAGCAGTCTTCTGATTCATCTCCGGTTAGTTCGTGACAAAATGACTGAGCCATCAGCAGTAAACCCAGCGGAGTTTGCTCACCTCTGCGATGTGGTTGACCAGCATGCTAAGCTGATGGATCAGCTCCGTGGTGAAGTCGCATCTCTAAGCAAGGAGCTCCAAGACGTCGCCAAGACAAGTCCAAGAGGTGGCGGAGCTGCGACAGGAGAATGCAACCCTCCGCAGGGCGGCCGCTCAGCCGGCTGTTGCCACGCACAWCGCAGCGGCGCCAACCCCCTCCCCACCTTCTGATGTTTTTCTAGCTTTACCGGACAAATTGGATGGCACGGATGGGAAGTGCAGTGTTTTTCTAACTGCATTGGATCTTGTGTTTGAGTTTAATTCCACCAGATACTCCACAGACCGACTGTGCATTGCTCTTCTCGTCTCGTTGCTATCCGGGCACGCAGCTGAGTGGGCCACAACGGTTCTTCGCCTGCTCCTACACAGAATTCACCCGTCAGCTTAAACTCACCTTTGAGCATCCGGCTGCTGAGGTGGAGACCGACTCTAAGCTATATCATCTACGGCAGGGAGGGTCGTCTGTGAGCCGCTACACCGCAGAGTTTCGCACTCTCGCCGTGCAGACCGACTGGGGAGACTCCACCCTCCTGACGGTCTACTACGAGGGACTGGCTTCGCGTATAAAAGACGAGCTCGCTCGACGAGAGCTCCCAGCGACCTTGGAGGGCTTAATCCAACTCGTCCTCCGGATCGACCAACATCTGCTCGCTCACCCCAAGYGAGCCCCCTGTACCCTGCCACCCATCACGACAGCACTACCTCGTACCACACCCTTCGTCTCCCACATTCCAGTTCCAGAAGTCCACTCCTCATTCACTGCAGCACCCACCAGAACCRTCGGTACTCCACCTYCCGCCRTGGTTGACACAGGAGCCGGGGAACCCATGCAATTAGGGCGCACCTCCTTAACCACTGCAGAACGGGAATGCCGTTTTAGAGAGGGGCTCTGCACGTATTGTGGATCCGCTGCACACCATCGAGCCATATATCCTCTGCGGCCAGGAAACGTGAAGCCCCGGTGAGAAATGAGAGTAGCTCACTGGGTCCCATCTCCCTCTCCACCACCCTGACTAATGATTCCCGTCTTACGGTAAAAGTACACCTTCAGTTTGGCCACAAACGGGTCAGAAGTACCGCGTTCGTCGACTCAGGGGCAGCAGGTAACTTCATTGACTCTTCATATGCCAAAAAACTGGGGGTAAAAATCGAGGCGTTATCCCAGCCCGTAACCATTACATCAGTCGATGGTCGGCCCCTTTCCTCCAGCCCCATCTCCTTTCAAACTCAGCCTATCAACCAGCATCAGGAACAGACTCAGTTTTACACCACCACCATTTCATCACCACCCATCATCCTCGGACATCCTTGGCTGCTGCATCATGACCCACTCATATCATGGACCCAAAATCGGATTCTACAGTGGGGGCCAACGTGCACCCAATGTCGACACAGACAACATCCCGCTAGACTACCAGGACCTGGCGGAAGTCTTCTGTAAGAGACGCACTACCCACCTACCTCCTCATCGCCCATACGACCTGGCAATCGATCTTCAGCCAGGCGCCACGCCACTCCGCGGCCACCTCTATTCACTATCCAACACCGAGATGCAGGCAATGGAGGAGTATGTTTCCAGCAGACTTCGCCATGGTACCATCCGGCCCTCCTCCTCACCTGCCACAGCGGGGTTCTTCTTCGTGAAAAAAACGCAATGGTAGTCTACGTCCCGCTGCCCCTTACCAACTCTGCCCTGGACGCCCTCCCTGGTGCCACCATCTTCTCTAAGTTGGACCTCCGAAGCGCCTACAACTTGGTGCGCATCAGAGAGGGTGATGAGTGGAAGAYGGCCTTCATCACCCCTACAGGACACTACGAGAGTCTGGTCATCCACTTTGGTCTCTGCACCGCACCTGCAGCTTTTCATCAATTCATCAATGACGTCCTCAGAGACATGTTAGGCCGCTGGGTGTTCGTCTACCTCGACGACATCCTCATMTACTCCCGAACCGTCAACGAACATATCCAGCACGTTGAGCGGTTCTAGGGAGATTGCTCACCCACCAGCTGTACTGTAAGTTGGAGAAGTGCGCTTTTCACGAGCGCTCCACCACGTTCCTGGGTTTTGTCATCTCGCCCCAGGGTGTCGCCATGGACCCGCAGAAACTGGAAGCTGTGAGTCATTGGCCCCTACACTAGACTCTTAAACAACTCCAGCGATTTCTCGGGTTTGCCAATTTCTATCGCCGCTTTATCCGGGACTACAGTACCGTTGCAGCTCCACTAACCACTCTGACCCGCCCATCATCTCACCCCTTCAACCTCACCTCAACTGCCGTCTCTGCCTTCCATGAGCTCTGTCGCCGCTTCACCACTGCTCCCATCCTCCTTCACCCGGATACTGACAAACCATTCGTTGTGCAGGTGGACGCTTCGGATGTGGGCGCCGGGGCTGTTCTCTCCCAGCGAGGACCAGACCATAAACTGCAMCCCTGAAGTTTTTTCTCCAAGAAATTTGACGCCACTCAGCAGCGATACGGAGTAGGGGATCGCGAGCTGCTGGCCATAAAGTGGGGCTTGGAGGAATGGCGACACTGGCTCCAGGGCGCCAGAGAGCCATTCATCATCTGGACTGACCATCAAAACCTCATCACTATCCGCACCTTAAAACAACTCAACCCCAGACAGGCGCGGTGGGCACAGTTTTTTGAGAACTATAATTTCCACCTGTCATACCGCCCGGGGTCCAAGAACACCAAAGCCGACGCCCTCTCCCGACAGCATGAGGAAGACGCCCCCTGGGAGGACCCTGCGCCTGTCCTGCCACCCACCAAGATCCTTGCACCGCTCAGTTGGAACCTGGAAACGAGTGTCCGCCAGACACAAGCTACAGAGACCGAACCGGCAGGTGTGCTGCCTGGCCGACTCTATGTACCCAACGCCATCAGGGCCGAAGTACTCCTGTTGGGACACTCCTGCCCACTTTCTGGACATCCCGGCCAATGGTTTTTCATTTCATTTCGTCCAACGTACCTTCTGGTGGCGCAATATGAGGAAGGACGTAGACGAGTTCATCCAGGCGTGCCCAGTGTGTGCCAGGTCCAAGGACAGCAACCGACCATCACCAGGGGAACTTCAACAACTCCTGGTTCCCCGCTGACCCTGGACACACATTGCCGTTGACTTCATCACGGGCCTGCCGGTTTCCAAAGGAAGAGACACCATCCTCACCATCGTCGACCGGTTCTGCAAAGCTGTTCACCTGGTGGCCCTCTCCGGTCTCCCGTCAGCTAAAAGGACAGCCGAGCTGATATTAGAGCACGTAGTCCGCCTGCATGGGTTCCCAAAGGACATCGTCTTGGACAGGGGTTCACGTCTCGGTTCTGGAAGGCCTTCTGCCGTCTGATCAATTCCACCTGCAGTCTGTCCTCCGGTTACCTTAACGGTCAGACGGAGCGAACCAACCAACAACTGGAGCACTACCTGAGATGCTTCATTGCTGATCGCCAGTGCTCCTGGGCCCGCTACCTCATTTGGGCTGAGCTGTCTCACAACCTCCACATGTCTTCTGCCACCAAATAAGCCCATTTAAGGTATGCTACGGCTTCCAACCTCCAATGTTAGACCATCAAGAACCGGAGGTGGAAGTACCGTCGGCTCAAGAGTTGGTTCGCCGGTGTCGACGGCTATGGAGGCAAGCAAACAACGCCATTTAACAGGCTAACCGCCATTACACTCTACAACATCGCCGTCGACACCCACCGGGACGAATGTACCAAGTAGGTGAAAAGGTATGGCTATCATCAAAAAACCTACACCTGCAGACTGAAAGTTGTCACCAAGATTCATCGGACCATACCGCATCAACCTCCGGATTAACCCCGTCACCTACCGGCTCCAGCTGCCTGTGGCGCTCCGGATCCATCCGGTATTCCACACCTCCCAGCTCAAACCCTTCATCACTTCACCAAATTCTTGCTCTCGCTTCGGGAGAGTTCTAATAATAACCAGCATGGTTATCCTGCCTGCTCGCGCTACTTCCGCGTTTGGGTTTACCATCTACGCTACAGGGCTAACTGCTAGTCTTCTGATACATCTCCAGTTAGTTCGTTCACACTTAAAGTGTTTCTTTTGAGGAGAACTATGTTTTTGCAATATTAATGACTTATAGTTAGTACTAAATAAAAAGTCCTGAATTATAAAACTGAGGGAGTGTAAAATATTTACAAATCAAGTTCATCAGATTCTACAGATTTGGGACATCAAATTTACAGTAAATAAAATATACAGTACTGTGTAAAAGTCTTACACACATGCACATAAGTGCTGTAGAGTGAGGATGACTTGTACAGTAAAAAGTACCACAATGGAGTACAGGGTCAGCTGAAGGTTAAATGTGTGTACTAACATCGTGATTTGAATATTTGACATTTAAATAATTATCTAAATGTATAATATTTTAGTTATTGTTAGAAGTATATCTCAGGGTTTATTGGCAGTCTCTTAAGCAGCTTCTTGCTAAACATGAACATAATTAATTCCAGAAACAGCTCGTATTTCAAAACACTTAAATCAAAGCGAATTTCCCCATACGAAATAATGGAAACTCAAATCATTACTTTCATAGCCCAAAAACTAAATACATAAAAATTATTAATACAAAATATAAAGTAAAAATACAACAAATTAACCTGCACTTTTCCTTTGAAAATAGTCAAAATAAATCCACACAGATAAGTGTTTGTTAGTGTTTGTGTGCACACAGTGCTGTGTATGTGTGCATGTTTGTGCGTGCAGGTGCTCTGTATGTCTGTATGTATGTATGTATGTATGTCTGTATGTATGTATGAGAAGCTAAAGTAAGAGGAGAGCAAGAATCAGACTCTCCCCTCTCCCTTTTCTCGTCTTACATAATAACCCTTCCTTTTATTTGATTTACACAAACACATTAACGGAAACTTTTATCTGGAAAATTAACAAGCAACATTGCTAATGACATCCAAATGAGCGCACACTAACGGAATCACTGCTGTAAAGTAAAAAGCTAACAAGTTAACCTCCTCTTTACCTTTGAAAAGAATCGCGACAGAGCAGTGTTTACATTAAGAGTGAGTGTGTGTGTGTGTGTGTGTGTGAAGTGGCACCGGTGCAGGCTGATACAAAGAGAGAGAGAAAATGGATCTTTAATCTAAGGAGACATGCTTTTGTTTTACACGCGTACACGCACATTATAATAAATAGTACACGTGCGCTGTACACACACACAAATAAAAACTCAAAATAAAATAGGTTTTACGTGCACACAGGTAGTCAGTGTTATAGTAAACAGTACACTYGCGCACGGATGTTGATTATACCAGTGAGAGACAAGCACTAAGACCCAGCAGATGCTGGGTGGGATGATTACCCACAATTTCGCAGAGCAAGACAGACAAAAACCATTGGCTTAGTTGTGCTCACATGACACTCGGCATGCGTGCTACATTATACTCTGTATTCCTAAACCAAGACTTGTTTGTTTTTCAAGTCAAAATTTATTAAAAGATTTTGCTGTTCTTGCCGAGCGTTCACAAACTGAGTTACTTACAATCCGAGGTTCCACTGTATTATAAGCTATTTATTAAACATCTATTCAGTTAGCTCAGTAGTCAACCAGAATGCCCATTACCACCGTGCTCACCGCCACGGCAAAACGACAGCGGCCAACCTAAATCAGTCGTATTTCAAAGACGTTTGTGAAATGACCGCCCGGAGGCGCAAAGTGACATTTTCAGTTGCCGCAGTTTTTAAATGTAATTAGAGCTCAAGTTATAAAAAAGTCATAACATGTTGTATTTAAGAAATATGACAAATCTGAAAAATCTGAACCAGAGCTATTGACATTTCCTGTACAATAATGAGTTAAAAAAAAAMAAACAAACAAACAACAAATAATATTGGTTAAATGTTGTTTCAATAGATGATCAAGTTCACTAGCTGACAATTTTATTTGTATTTTCAGGAATTTTGTTGTACTTAATATGCAGTATAATCAGCGTCTTTTAGGGTGTTTTCTCACCGGGGTCTGGGAATCGTTTCCGAGCACACTTGGTCCTGGGACCAGAGGAAAAACGCCCAACAGTGTCTCTACCACCTCAGACGCCTGAGAGACTTTAGACTGCCCTCTAAGGTGTTTAGGAACTTCTCCTCTTGCACCACAGAGAGCATCCTGACGGGAAACATCACAACCTGGTCCGGGAACAGCACCATGCAGAACACACGAACTCTGCAGGGGGTGGTGCGATCAGCTGAGCGCATCATCCGCACTGAGCTCCCTGACCTGCACTCAATCTACAACAAGCGGTGCTGGACCAAGGCCAGGAAGATCATGAAGGACCTCAACCACCCCAGCAATGGACTGTTCTCTCTGTTGAGGTCAGAAAGCGATTTCGCTCTATGAAGGCCACCACAGGCGATAGGGTCTCTTAATCAGTACACCACACAGTACTGATCCATTTTGCACATCCACACGTTTCTGCACTCACTCTGGACATTCGTGACACTAGTGGTCACTGCACACTCATGAACATTATGCACATAAGACACTTTAATATGACACTTTACAGCATATTTGCACACCCCTGGACATTCCGTTCTATTTATGTTCACTCCATTACCACATAAATTTCCACAATTCTATATTTTCACAATTCTATATTTCTATATTTTATACAGCTAGGTTTTTCTTATTTTCCTTTGTAAGGATTTCTTGTTTTCGGTAGACCCCCTTTGTTCTACTCAGTGTTTCGCCCGTATTCTGCTGTCCCGCCTGAGCTCAGGGAGCCCCTCAATGAAACACAAGTCTCAGTGCTCAGTGAGACGTTAAAAATTTATTGTGGAAGACAGAAGCATATATATGCACACACACACAAAAGCACCAAAAAAAAAAAAAAGGTTAAATATGGTCTGCAATGTTTTTAAAAGATAACGTGGAAAAGGACAGGAGCAGTTCTGCAATTATGAACATAGATTATAATAAGAAAATGTATTTGTTGATAGCACAGCGTGTCGAGGTCAAGAAAGAAAACACTCTGTTCTCATGCACACAGAAAAGTTCATCATGAAACACACTAGAAATTAAAAATTCCCTACATTCTTATATTTTTCTTATATCTTTCTTACAGTGTATATTTCTGAAGGCCACCACAGGCGATAGGGTCTCTTAATCAGTACACCACACAGTACTGATCCATTTTGCACATCTACACTCAAATTATAAAACTCAAATTATTCGTTCTACAGCCCAAAACAATARATACATAAAAWKAATTAATWMMACRTATAAAGTAAAAATAAAACAAATTAACCTGCACTTAACATTAAAAAAAAAGTAAGAATAAATCCAGACAGTTAAGTGTTTGTGCGTGCGGGCTCTGTGTATTTATGCGTGTGTGTGTGTGTGTGTGTGTGTGTGTGTGTGTGTCGCCTCGTCTTAAACAGTAAAACTCCTTCTTCCTCCCACACCTCGCTTTTTAAGTTTCACAACTAACAAAATGCAAACACTGTTTTAACGGGAAAAATATAAATCGCTCTAATGAGTCTGCGAGTGAACAGTGAGTTAATATTAAATATTACGTTAATTAATATAATTAACGTAATATTTAATATTAAATATAACGTTATTAACGCTGTTAAAGAGAGTCTATTACATCTCCTGGTGATTGTCTGTGGATCTTGTGGTGACATTTAAAGTAGCACAAGACCAGCTAACAACAGAAAATAGAAGCAAAACCTGATGTGCAAAAGCAGGAGACACTTGATGCCTGGATGAAATCTCAAATTTAGACAGAGGAGCACTGACTACAGATACAGAGGAAGAAACATCAAGAGATTGAATAGAATGTTGATGCAGACAATGGACCAACTGTTGTCTGTTGTCTTAACACACAACCTCTTGCTATGCAAGTAAAAGTAAATATAAAAATACGCTACATTTTAATGTAAATTTTTCTCCTATTTGACAGCTACGTTTGTCACAAAATTTACTTGATTATATTTTTATTTGAATGCGTTTTAATAAAACATTACTCATACTAACCAGTATTTTGTCTCCATGTCTCTTTTCCAAATCCCCCTACTCATCTGAAGATTTTACCAGAGGGGGAAAGTAATAAATTACTTCTACTTTTTAAAGTAGTTAAATCTGTAATTTTACTTTACTTAAGTATGTTTTGTTTGAAGTTTTTTTTCGCTACATTTTAAATCATATTCGCTATACTGAGTAAAAAAAGAAAGAAAAAAAGAATGAAAAAAATTAATAAATAAAAATGTGCTCACGTGTGTGTATTGTGTCCAAGTCATGTGTCGCTCCAGACTCCACTCCAGGTATTCTGACTATCCCTAAATTGCTACCTGACCTGCCACACGGACGCTTCCGCCCTGAGAGTGACGTCAATCAGCGCGACCATATATAAACCGGAGAGAGACGCGAGAACGGAGAGGCGTGTAGGCGAGGTGTTGGTTGTGTTGTCGAGAGGTTATCTTTGGATTTGTAGTAGGAATTTAGGGGATTGGCCCTCTCCTGGCTCAGATCCTATTTGACTAATCGTTATCAGTAGGTAGAGTTAAATGGTGAATACTCTGCATGTTCTCTAGTGGAGTTTGGTGTTCCACAGGGTTCGGTTTTAGGCTCACTGCTTTTTTTCCCCTTTGCATGCTTCCTCTGGGCAACATAATCCGTAAGTACAGTATGGTATTAGTTTTTATTGTTATGCTGACAACACACAGTTATATGTCTCATCAAAACCAGATGAGAAAAACCAGCTTAATAAAGTTGAGCAATGTGTAAAGGATGGAAGAGACTGGATGCTAATTAAATTCCTTCTGCTTAATCCTGATAATGCAGAAGCTCTAGTCATAGGACCGCATGCAGCTAGAAGCAAGATTTTAGATCACACTGTAAATTTAGATGGCCTTTCTGTGCAACAGTAAAAGACCTTGGTTTGATTCTAGATTCCAGTGTTCCATTTGAAACTCATGTAGATAGTAAGATCATCAGGTTAGCATTTTTTCACCTCAGAAATATTGCCAAGATAAGAAATAAATATCGTCACTAAATGATGCAGAAAAATTTGTTAAAGCTTTCATCACCTCTAGGTTGGACTATTGTAACGCCTTACTGTCTGGTTGTTCAACTAGGTGCATAAACAAGCATCAGTTAGTCCAGAATGCAGCAGCGAGAGTCCTCACTAGAACCAGAAGGCACAAGCACATCACTCCTATCTTATCCACACTTCGCATGAAATTTCGCATTGATTTTAAAATACTACGTATAAAGCATTAAATGGTCTTGCGCCACAGTAGAAGTGTATAAGTATAAGCTAGCGTCTTGCTATTTCTTGCTGATCCGTCATGCTAGACGAGGATGCAGGCTGCTTCCTCAAAGCTTTTAAAAACAAACAAAGCTTTTTCTTACAAAGCCCAAACTATTATGGAATGGCCTTCCAAATAGTGTTTGGGTCTCAGACACAGCCTCAGTGTTTAAGTCTAGGATAAAAACCCATTTATTTAGCCAAGCATTTTTGCTAAATTGATCTGCAGGTAAAGGAGCAGATCCAGGGGGCTCATGGACGTAGAGTATTATGGTGAACTGTTTAGGGCGGCACGGTGGTGTAGTGGTTAGCACCGTCGCTTGCACCGCCAGGATCCGGGGATCGAACCCGGCCAAACTGTGCATGGAGTTTGCATGTTCTCCCCGTGCTTGGTGGGTTTCCTCCGGGTACTCCGGTTTCCTACCACAGTCCAATGACATGTAGGTTAGGCTAATTGGCGTTCCCAAATTGCCCATAATGAGTGAGTGTATGCGTGTGTGTCTGTGCCCCTCGATGGATTGGCACCCTGTCCAGGGTGTACCCTGCCATGTGCCCGAAGTCTCCTGGGATAGGCTCCAGGTCCCCGTGACCCTGAATACAGGATTAAGCGGTATAGATGGTGAGTGAATGAGTGGTATGTTTAGATTATGTCTTCCCCACTCTCATTGATCACTCGGGTTTGTTGACGGTGAGGTGATTGGTTGCTTTACATCTCAAGGAGCCCTCATGTCTGTCTTTCCTTCTGGCTTTCCCTTTTAGTTATGCTGTAAACACAGCTAAGTTTGAAAACCCAAACATAGCAGGAAAGGAAAAAAGAGCACAAGCATCTCTCTTGTAGGAATGTTGTCTTCTTAATAGGAAAATTTGGTAGCCATTCCTGGTGTCATGCTGCCATCACACACCAAGGATTACTTTTAAAACACTGCAAGGTCTGTGGCCTTTCTGATGACCTGCAGTGCTTCAAAAGCCCCTTCTTAAATTTGTGTAAATATAGATTATAGATTCTGAAATTCTTTCTTTCTTTAAATCCGCCATTTTCATGGGGATGGGACTAAGAAAAACGCATCTCAGTTTATTAATACTCGTGGTCATGTGATCCTGCATAAAAGGGCTCCTGGGTTCAAAGAGTATTGTGGAGACGGTCACTGGCGAATATTCCCAAAATGGAGATTAAATGTCATCAGCATGTCACTCCCCCAAACAGCGCAGCAAGTAGCATTTACTCATTTATATAAATCAATGATCAATAGCTCATGATACATACATTACAGTCCAAAAGTTTGGACACAGATTCTCATTCAAAGAGTTTTCTTTATTGTGTTCTTTAGCCCAAACAAGACCTTATGGATTTATGGATGCAATGGGTGAGGACATGAAGTTAGTTGGTGTGAGAGAAGAGGAGGATGCAGAGGATAGGGTTAGATGGAAGCAGATGATCCAAAATCAAAGAAGATAACTAACAAAATGTGCATACATATATTATGTCCTTAACATAAAATGATGTTTGCTGACGGAGAGGGTTTTCATCATGTGTTACTTTATTTTAGACTTCATAGATCATGTATACATTTTTCTTCTTATTATTAATAATAATATTATTATGGTCTTATAAATTGTTTTATATTTCTTTGATTATGTGACCCTTTAATAAAAAAAACTACATTTTTGCTCAGGTCATGTGTGTATAGTTGGTTAAAATGAAATAAATTTCAATTATAAAATGTCACTCTATATTGAACAATCCTGATCCCTATATATTTTAACAAAACATAATGCAAAGAATGGCTAAAGAAATCTCAGGTTTTTAAGAGCTAGGGTTCTCTGACAAACATTGGCACTAAAAAATGTTTACTTATTTTTTTTTTTTTTACACGTCATCTTACTCTCCACATACTGGTAGATAGAGGGAAGGGTAGGTAAGGGGTTGTTGGGTCTCTGAAATKTGAAATGAATAGAAAATTAAATACATCAAAATATTGTGGTAAGGGTCATGTTTCTTTGTTGTTAGTTGCATGTAGTAGATCACTTTTCTATTGACTACCACCGCAGGTATATTTCACACCGATGGGAAACACTGTAATGTGCAAATTATTTGAACTTTCATCAAAAATTCATCACAATTGAGTACATTAGGTATGATGGAGACACTGTAATTTCTATTGGTATACTATGTACTCATAACTCGACGTTTTTAACTCTGGATCCAAGCTGTTCAAGTGAGATCGTGAGGGAAAACAAAGGACGCAACCTGAAGCAGCGGTCATGAGGGGAACGAGCCGGCGTCAGGACTAGACTGAAAGCCTGTGCACACCTCACACCTTTGCCTAGTATCCTGCTCGCCAATGTCCAGTGACAGAACAAACTCGATGACCTCAGGGCCAGGGTAAATTTTCAGAGAGAACACACTCTCGATGACGCAGACTGGGGCATGTTCCGAAACAGCTCCAATGACTTCAACGTATTTACGGAAGCRGTTGTGGGATTCGGCAGGAAACTAGTGGATGATACCATACAAAAAACGAGCATCAGAACGTTTCCCAATCCACCGCTGTGGGTGGATAAAACCATCCGCATCGCTCCGAGATCTTGCACAGCTTCCTATAACGCAGGGTCGTGTGACATGGACCCGTACAAGGCTGCGTCATACAACGTCCGGAAAGCAGTGAAGGAAGCGAAGCAGCACTACAGCACTAAACTAGAATCACAGCTCCAACAGCGTGACTCTAGGAGCCCATGGCAGGGACGAAGGACAATAACGGACTACGAAGCACCAACATCTGGTATTACGAACGCGAACGTGTCTCTAGCAGACGAACTGAACGCCTTCTATACTCGCCTCGAGGCTGCAGCTAAAGAGGCTACTAGCGATGATCATGATACTGGCGTCAACGGCGGCAGACAGGAAGACACTGCCAGCACTGGAAACATGTTCATCATCACCGATCATGACATGAGGAGAGCCTTCAGGAGAGAGGAAAGCACCAAGGAAAGCAGCAGGACCAGATGACATCTCAAGTCGAGTCCTCAGAGCCTGCGCAGACCAGCTAGTACCTGTGTTCACAGAGATATTCAATCTCTCCTTATCTCAGTCAGGGATCCCCACATGCTTTAAAGAGTCCATTATCATTCCTGTCCCAAAGAAACCCCATCCTACATCTATCAATGATTGACCAGCTGCTCAAAGCACTTCATCACTACTGAGGTGAGGGCTACAGGMTGATAGAGACTTCATCTCCTCACTACCTGATACACTGGATCCATTACAGTTCGCTTACWGCCCAAACCGCTCTACAGACGATGCCATCTCTCACCTCCTCCACACATCACTCACACAATCACTGAGAAAAAATAAATATGGGTCACATAAGTACAAAACAGCACAGATACATATGATCAAGTGTTCAATGGTTGTTTGTTTCTTTGACCAAATATAATAACAATAATAATATATATTTTTTTTTTATAGCCCAACTCTAACTATTTAAAACAATGTTGTCTCCTATTTTAGCCCATTGATGTAGTTGGTTCAAGTAAATGTTTTTTTTTATCAAAACAAATTGGCCCACCCCAACAATTAAAACACGCAAACATGATGTTAAAAAACTTTCTTCTTCCAAAACTAGCCAAAGTTAAAACAGTAATTTGTATAAAATAGGTGAATAGAAGTTGTATTTTGCTTAAAGCTCAGTAAAATACCTGGATAACACCAGTCCCTATCTGTTTTTTAAATATTATTATTATTATTTTTATTATTATTTTTAAAAACTATCAAAGATGGACCAGTTTAAGTGTTTGTTTCCCCCAATGTGTAGAACCAGGTCCTTCATGCTCCTCCAGTAGCTCCAAAAGGCCAGCCATCACCCCACTGAGCCAATCCTCCACTGCAGAGAATTTATTAAAGAGAAAGATAAATTACATTGACAGAATATCTATATTTGATGAAAAAAATAAAAGACATTAATAAGCCTATATACCACCAGAGTGTGTAAAATATCGTTTAAGGAATTCTGGAATGTAAATAAATTTCCTATGCTGAATGTAAATAAACCATTGAACTGTGTTAGCATTAGCCGCTGTCTGTCTATATTAATGTCTGCATTAAATTAACAGGAATTTATTTAATGCGGTTTCATACAAATAAGTTAAGCGATATTTATGACTTGTATATGAGCATTAGTCTTATAACTTACAGAGTATTGAAGGGGCCCTACCTACTCTTACCTACTCTTGTTAAACTTGAAATTAAACACTTCAGGGTTTTTATCCAACTTTGGTTAACTAAGCGCTCGCGCTACCATGTACAAGTCACGGCCAGAGGGGGAAAAGACATACATGGTTATGAGCGTTTAGTTCACTAGCTCCGGTACACCTAACCCCAGCTTGTGTCCCTCGTGGACTGCCTGACATTGTATTCCAGTCAGAGGGATAACCTGCAGATTAACTCTTACCCAAAAATAAATAAATKCTGAATTTATCTAAATCCAGAGAACACTCAGTCAGATTCTCTCAGTCATTTGCAGAGGACACAAACACTCTCCTTATAAAAAATACCCTGAGCTCACAAAACTCTACATTAATCAGTTTCTCGGGTAGTGCAGCCTCTGTAATAGAGAAGTTAAAGTATTTCCGAAGCTTTAGCGTCTTTTTGAGGGAAAGAGTGACGTTGTGAGTTTGGGACACTGACTTGGTAAACAGATGTCCTAAAATAAACCTAAAGTCACATCTGACCGCTGCTGGCGCCGCCAGTGATTTTCAAAATGGCAGATAAGATAAATAAATAAAATAAACTGGGAACTAAACTGTAAACTAACYCAAACAATTTTTTATGAAAAAATGCAACACTTACCCTAAATAAAAAGTCCATTAAAACGGTCATCTTCATCTCCATATTGCAGTTTGCTAGCGTCAGTCCGGCGGGGGGTGAGGGGAGTTAAAAATCACATGATTGCTACTTAGCAGCTAAATTGCTGGCTTCTTGAGAACAAATCGCCATCTAGTGGTGGCAGTCGGTAAATTAATAAAATAGTGCTTCAATGGGCGTGTTTACTGTGAAATCTTGACCCGCCTTTCTGGCAGGAGAGGGAGGGGTGATAACGGCAGCCACACGTCAGCCACACGCCATTCACACGACGGTTGCCCGACCCCGGTAGTTTTGAGTGGCTACATCTGTATGGACATTTGTCTCTTTGCACTCATTCTGTACATTCATGGACAAGGCACACCTGCACATTCATTTACATACTTCTATTTCATTTCTCGCTCGTTGCACACAAGTCACTTTAAATAAGATACTTCAGGGCCTCCGAGTGGCGCAGTGGTAAAGTGCTCATCCTATCATCTGGATATTGCGAGTTCGATTCCCCTTGTGATGCTGCAACCTCTCGCAGCCGAAGGTCTAGAGAGAGGTGATTGGCTGAGCTCTCTCAGCGGGGAGGAATGAGACGTACTTGGTGCTCCCACATTAATCACGGCTCAACAGCCAATCAGGGGCGGCTGTGAGCTCACGCAAGTGAAAGGATGCGGTTGGCTGGCGTTCATGTGATTCGGAGGAAACACGTGATAGTCTTCGGCCCACCCGGCTGAGTGGTAGTAATAGCTTAATGTGGGAGCCCCCTAGTGACAGGGAAGAATTGGACACGACTAAAAAAAGACACATTCACCTCCACCCCCCGGACATTTCTATTTAAATTCTCATTTTCACACTAAAATCTCTATATTTGTAAAAAAAAWAATAATAATTTCTTCTCCATACTTGTACAGCTATAGGGTTTCTTATATTTTTCCTTATATATTTTTTCTTATAATTATTCTCATCTTAGCTAAATTTATTTTCTTTTTTCCTTTATTCATATTTTTTTCTATTAATAATTCTTTATTTTAAGGTCACAGGCAGTCGTTTAAGCATTTTACTGCATATCGTACTGTGTATGACTATGTATGTGACAAATAAAATATTTATAAATTTGAATGAATAAAGAATGATAGTTGAATAAAGAATGTAAATGCTCAAACCTAAACCACGGACTCCGTGGCCTAAAAAATTATTTTAGCTGAAAATTACAAAGCTTACATTTGTTCTTAAATTGCAATCGGAATTCAAGCGCTACCTGTGGTTTTGCATTTCCATTAGCAACTAACACTAGAAATGCATTAGCATATTTTGGTAACTAACACTGTGAAGTTTAATTTTCTTTTTTTTTTCAGTGGTAAAAATCAGTCAGATGGTTTCAGTATTATTATTAGGCACCAAGTGTTTTGGAACATTAAGTTAATTTTCATCATTTCTTTCTTCTTTGTTATGGTTAGTTAAATGTTACTGCATGATCAGTGTTGGAAAACAGTTGTTTTACTATGGAGTGTTCAGTGTTTAAGAGTAGTTGGCAAAACGTGTATCTTTAGAGACATCATTTAAATATATTCTATAAATAAAGACCAAGATGTTTTTTTGTGGAAAGTTAAATTATATAATCTTTACTTTAACTGGGTTCTTTTCAGAAGCATGCCACCTCAGAAACCTATGAGGAGAACAAGAATCTCAACAAAGAAAATGCAGGAAATGGACTCCATCACCACCACATCATCAGTCAGGTAACCACCAGCCTATGACCTCTTGTGGATGTCCAATATGAGAAGACTGATGTAGCCGGTGAGAACTTTTCCATGCAGTGACTTGTTCCTTTCACCCTTATTTTCATATATAAAATATGAAATATCAAAGTTACATAAAACCATAACTAATACGGTAGTTAAAGAACGATAACYGTTAGCCACTAAACTATTCATCGACTAGAGATGTGACTCCATATCCAAGTTAATAATCACTAAACTCATATCTTCACAGTTAGCAGTGTTAGCATCATAGTGTGTCTAAATTCAGGAAAAAACCTAAACAATAGCTTAAAACAGAGCGTACCTGATATTCCCTGTAATTTATGGTGGTCACAATATTAGTAGACAAGCAACTGCTGCTGAACACATCTCAWATCTGGTAAATACCCAAGTACAGCAGGCCCTTCCCTCAGAAAAACTAACAAACAATTGATGTGATCTGAGTATTCTTATCATTTAAATTTAGGCATTTGGCAGACGCTCTTATCTAGAGCGACTTACAAACCAGAGCTATAATAGTGATTTTTTTTTTAATGGACAAAAGCAACAAAAATGTCTCGAAGCGCGCTACACACAAGGCTGTCTCGCCGGCTCGCGGCACTTCCGCATTCTTCCCAGGCTCGCGCTGCACACAGAGCTCTCACGCCGACTCACTCAGCACACGCAGCTTCCCGACATTGAGCAGCAAGTTCTACAGCAACAAGCACGTTTATAAAAACACCTCTGCCAAACTCCACATCAACTATTACACAATATAACCAATCCCAAGAAGCTCCTCCCCTGCACTTGGATCCATCACGTCCTCTGACTCATAACAAAAAAGACATTTCAATGAAGTAAAAAACAAAAACAAAAAGAGTCTTTTGGATGTACACACTCAAAATAAACTCATGTAAATGTCCTTAGTGATTAAAAAGTTAACTTAAATCCTCTCCACTATTGAGGAAAACTGCATGGGTTTAATACTGCTTGGCCACTGGACTGCTTCTGTAACACAGAGTGACTAAACATACTTTCAATACTAGGAAAAGTATTGTACTGTGTATTGTATTAATTTTAAGCTGAGTTTTATTGTCGGTCATTGCTGCTTTTAAACAGTTAGTTTGTGTGTGTGTGTGTGTGTGTGTGTGTGTGTGTGTGTGTGTGTGTGTGTGTGTGATGAGTTACAGTGTTGTAGTAAATTTCACATCATTTCAGACACACTGCAGTCGCATCAAGTCAGGTTTTGTGCTGCAGCTTCTCACATACGTACATCTGACCCAAAGACTCTGTGACAAATCATCAGTGTGCAGTGAAAAGAAACAATCTTCCTCCTCAGGACATTGATGATGAACCTAAAACHTCTGCTTCAGTCTYACTAWTAGAGAATGTGTCTTACTGAGGAGCAGGTCATGTGACTCTCAGAGAGACGATCTTACCTCAGTTTCTGTAGTTTACAGTCAGGATTCTCCAGTACAGCAGAGAGACACTTCACTCCTGAGTCTCCTACATTATTCTCAGACAGATTCAGTTCTCTCAGGTGTGAGGGGTTTGATSTCAGAGCTGAAGTCAGAGCAGCACAGCCTTCATCTGAGACACCACAATGACGGAACCTGCAGAGACACAATGGCAGGCACTTCACCAACAGATGTACATGTACACTGTTTTAATATTTACTTTAAAGATAATGTGTGATTGTATTATTCGGAATGTGAGTGTTMTAGTTAGTTTCTCTAATCTAATCTCCATCAGCAGCTGTAGCTGAACAAAGACCAGGAGAAGGGATCATGAACTTTAGTGTGCATGTGAGTGTGTCAAAACCACATGTCAAAACCATCCCCTCTGTAAAACCACCACCCCCTTTAGATTAATAATGCTGTGTATTATGTAATATTTGTAATGAAAATTAAATATTAAAACTTTCTATGTATGATCATCCACAAACTATAAATAACGGCGATTAGCCAATCAGAGATCAATATTGTAACGTGATGATCACAAAGTCACATTTTTCACGCTGTTCMTATTTTCGCAATGGCCAAGAGAACAGTTCAAGCACAGTTTGACATATTCAAAAAGAAGAGAACCAAAGGTATGATGCATATGCACAAATCCTCTCAGGGAAGACACGATGAACATGAAGAATTCAGTTTAATATGTTTTTTATTAGATTTTGTGGGTTCACCTACATCATTGGGTATAAAAGGGTCCAAAAACGATTTTTAAATGCCATAAAAGAAAATGAGTTATTGTGACTTAGAGAGATGATCTTACTTCAGTGTCTCCGCTTTACAGTCAGGATTCTCCAGTCCAGCACAGAGACGCTTCACTCCTGAGTCTGTTAGTTTATATCCAGACAGGTCCAGTGTCTCCACAGTCAGATGCAGTTCTCTCAGATTGGAGGTTTCTGAGTTGAGCACTGAGACCAGAGCTGCAGCACTTCTCCCTTCAATTCGATCACAGCTGATACTGAAGGAAATAAAATAAGACATAATGAAGTAACACTAGTACAAATGWTCAAACAGCTCCTCAAAGCTTTCACTGCACCTTCTCATTTTTATAAACACCAAAAGCACAAACAGCAGTTACACAACAGATAAATACTGTAATAGTAATTCACTGTCAGAGCGGCGCAGAATCAACTTGGTGGGAGTTTCAGCTTCATCATCATCATCA
>QMIH01003104.1:27261-44300 GCA_003987875.1 Clarias batrachus
ACGGTGTTGATTACGGACGAGAACCGCGGTGGCTTTGTGCGAAACTGCACTCAGCCGGTTTCCTCTTAAAATCAAACTTTGTTCTAATGGCATCAAATGACGGGCCAAACAAACCCTCAGCGGACAGCCGTTCATCTAGGTAAATGGCCCTGTCTCTATCTGCGACGTCTGACAGCGTTAGCCATAGGTGCCTTGGTGCCACCACTACGCTAGCCGTGCCCCTGCCGAGGGAGAGGGCCACGCACCGAGACATGCGCAAAATGTAGTCCTGACCTCGTTCAGCAGCTCACATACTGGGCTGTCCTGAGGCGTCAGTGAGCCGAGCTCTGCTAAACGCATCGCTTGATGCGTCTGTAGCAGCGTGACAGAATTCGGCGCAYGGGCGGTACAGAGAATCTGTATGGTTTGGACGGTAGGCCCAGACACTCCATGGTTATGCGAGGGTGCCAAATAAGCAGCCAAAGAAGGCTCCATTGGCGGTGGGCCAATCAGCCCTGCTTTCTCAGCTCCATAGCCTGACACTGTTACCCAGGTCGACAGTGGCTTGGTCCATGACGTCGTTAGGTCACCGATAAAGTCGGGAAACATTCGCAAGCAGTTTCTAATTGTTGTTGGTTCAGGAGGAAGAAAAAATCCTGAGAACCTCGACGGCTTCTGAGCCGGCTGTGGGAAGGGCCACACTGCACCTCCAACTTCTCGACCGCTCGACGGTAGAGAGCGAAAAATAAATTGTCGTCTCAAGCTGCTAACGCGGTAGCACCGGAGCTCTGAGCAGACGGWCAAGTTTCTTGTTCGTCCTCTGACAAGCCGTGCATATCCAGACCGATGTCGAACGCGTCATCTCCCTGGAAAGCTGCTCGACGGCGCTGTAGGAAAGCTCACGAGCTCAAGAGCGGCGACGACTCTTCAGCAGACACGGGCGAAACCGAGACTGCTAATTATGGTTCAACGTCTTAAAATGAACAAAATTGGAAAAAAAAAATCATATTGAATCTGGATCTTTATAAAATCGTGATGCCTACAGAATCGCATTATAAATCAAATCAGCACCTAGTTTTTCCCTCGGAATTATAATGCTGATAATATTGTATCAGCTGGCCCCTGGTGTTTCCTGTCCCTACATTCCACATTCTACCCAGGCCCGTGTGCTCACACACTCTGACATACCCGTGTGGTTTGCTAAGTAACTATGTAGAATATAAATGGCATTGATCTTTTTTTCATAATCAGCATTATCAATCTGATTCACTTTTTGCGACACATTAGCTGGACAGCTAATGATGACAATGCAATGTAACGATTATTTAGTTCTATCGCCTAGCCCACCCCTACCAGAATCTCCAAAATGTTTCTCCTTTTTGTTATCTGCACTACGCTTCATCCATGATGTTCAACAAAACTCCAGTCACGGATAGACACGATTCTCTTCAGTCTAGCTCATGAGACTGCTAAACTATTGGGCTGCAATTTAATGCAGAGTAGAGCCGGTCTGCTTGGGGTGACTGCTTATTTATACCACCCTGTTTGTGTGTCTTAACATGCAGGACACGAGCGCAAGTCGCTTTCACAAACGYAATTTGTGAGAGAGTTTTGAATGGCTTTTCTCCGTTTGAGTGACGCATTGCTGCACCTCAGGGCCAGGGCTTTACYGAGTTCCTTCAAAAGCATCTGTTGAATTCCTGGATCCTAAAAGGTGTCGTTTCTGACTTCTGCCTTCATCCAAGACTTTATAAAGCATTTAATTTTCTGCCGGGCCAGGTGCGATCTCTAAGAGACAGTTTTTCAAAAGCTTTTCTGTGAATTGAGGCAAAGAATTGAGGGTAAATCGTGCTACGTCGACAGGCTTTCTATTCTAAAAGCTGCTCTGGTTCCTGGTGAGCTTTGTACCTGGGCACACRTAGAGTTTTACCGTAGACTGAGTTCAGTCCTCAGGATAGAAGTTTAAATGAATGATCTTTGCTTTACTTTTTAGCTTCCAGAGCAAGAATTTCTAGAATCTGACCAATAAAGCTACATMTGTCTAAACTGAATTTTTTTTAAAAAAAAGCCTTAGTTATAATCACATACAAAGACGTATTGGATACCATCTAAGATATTCACGCTTAGGGTATTTTATATTTAATATTGATTAATAAATTGTGTAAAGTGTGAGCACATGTCCTGCTGCTCTTGTTCATCAATGCTACACAATGACACCCATTAAAATTTTTCTGGCAGTTCTTTTGTCAAAACCTCAGCAGCTTAGTTTAAGGTCTTTTTTTTTTTTTTTTGCCTCTGACGTCTGACTGATGCAATCGTTCGCTCATCCTCCAGCACCCCATGCAGCATGGCATCGTTGCGTCTTCTGTTCAGCAGCTCTGAAAAAAAAGAATACGCTCGTTGAGCAGTCACATACTCGGGGCTAAATGTTACACGCACGACACTTCATAGTTTATCATTTCAAGCTCACGTGCATTTTTAAAGGATTATGTAAAGCACTTTAAAAAGCTTTTGAAAAGGAAACGGAAAAGGTTTTAGAGTCGCAACAGCAACGGAAGAGACTTTGTAGACATTAACATTTCCTTTAAAAAAAAAAAAATAATAATAATAAAAAAGAAAAGTATAAAAATTCAATAAAGGAAAAGGGAATGATTTAGCAGTAATATGATAATTAGCACACTGGCGTTAAACACCGGTGAAAACATTAGTGGTGTTTTCTCCCCAAGTGACCACAAATGGGGGGGGGAGAGTAATCGAAGTGATCTCAGAAAAGAAACAAACTCCAAAGTGCTCATCACTGAGCCGGCCTGCTACTTTTGGAAAATTCCACCCCCTCGGTGCGCAGTAGGTAATTGGCACGCAGCAGGCATGACGGAGGAATGGAAATGAAGTGGCGAGTGATGCGCTGTGCCGAGGAGGGGTTGGCGGGGGACTCTTTTATGGCACTAGTCGGTGTCCAGCTGTGACGCATTGCTTCGCATTATCAGGGGCTCCATTACGGGAAATGAATAGAGCCCATTTTACTGGGGGCTTCATTAGCAAAGAATGAAGATCCAATCTGCGAGGCCATTGTGCATGGTGGCTCCCTGCGAAAGCTCGTGTGTGAAACAGCAGCGGAGAGCGCTCAGGCTAACAACAGGTTCTTCCCCATGCACCCTGTCGTTACAGTTATATCGATTTTAAAAACAGTAGGTGCATTTTAATTATCATTAGTGCAAAAATGATGGAGCTGAAATCAGCATAAGTATCAGCCAGTGAATAGATGACGAATTCAGTGAATATCATCAGTCATGTGCATTTTTAAAAAAAAAAAAAAAAAACACTTAAAAATGTTATTAGGTTTGTACATTTTGCAGAATGAGATGCCCAGCAGTTGCATTGTTAAAGTTACAAAGTAACAGCGGACTGTAAACGTCTGTCTGGTTTGTTATAACCGCTCACAGCACTGGCTAAATGATAAGGTATAATATAATATAATATAATATAGTTTTCACCCCAATTACAAAATGATCTTTTTTTTATATATAATTAAAACGATCTATTATGGATTAAAACAACCAATTACATTTGATTAGTGCTGGAAGCAGAAAAAGACACAGTCACAGCTGAGAATAATTTCAGTGTGAGATCATTGGTCTAACACAAAACCATAGTGTGATTTTTTTAACATCGTGAACTAACACAAGCTCAGACAAATCTCTTATCTAAGTTCAGTTTTTGTAAAATTAGTTCTGCCAAAGAGGACCAGTTTGGGTTTTTTTTTTTTTTTAATTGTTGTGCAGTCCCAATTCCAGCTTCAAAATGATCTCTCATATTTATGTGTTTAGAGTGCTGGATCCAGCATGAGCTTCTTCAAATAAACAGCAGTATCAGAGCTATGTAGCTCCATTAGGAGGAGTGTCGGAGCGAGGAGAAGGGAGATTAATGGCTGCGTGCGTTGGTCTCTAACCCTGCCGATCCTGCCCGCTCCTATCAGTCTTCTCCCAGCGCCCGCCTGCAAAGCCCCGCCCGCCGAACCTCACCCGCGTCACCCACCACTGCCGACATCTGTTTATCTCTCTCCTTCAACCCCCCCCCACACACACACACACCCCTCGCTCTCTTGCGCTCTGTTTTTCTGTCTCCGGAGGGGAGAGGAACCTGTCAGTGCTATCTCCAGAACCCGTGTGCTGGTAAAGGGGGCAGCACAGGTGGGCGATAATGGAATCCCATTAGACTTCAGCAGTACCCGCTTCACACTTATCAGAGTCCTTGCAGGCTTCTGCACACGTTCCCAAAAAAAAAAAAAAAAAAAAAATACATTCACAGAATATAAATAAAAAAATAAACAAATACACAAAGCCTCGGTTAATTTGGTTCCGAAAGAGGACGGAGCTTTAACTGGTTTGGACAATCCCAATTAAATGTGCGCTGACATTGTCGCTTCGGTTCCAATGCTTCAATCACCATTATCATGGTCTGACACATGAAGCTGCTTAATGGAGAGTGGAATAACAAATGCTTACAATGCGATGAGTCTGAATTCACACACAAACACATACACACGCACACACTCATTCGGCATCATCTGCTATAAAAAGTATTATGACACACTTACCCATGTATGCTTTTCACATAAACACTTTAAAGCACAAAATTGTGCCGTTAATCTTTTTACAAGCAGAGTTGCTCTAAATGCAGGACTCCAGACTGAGCCACTCGAACTAATGATGAAGCTCATCAGCCGCATGAGCATTCACTCGAATAAGCACAAGCATCAAAAGTTCAATGGCAGACGTGATGGGGGTTTTTGTCTTACGCTCAGCTAGACTTCAAAAAGACCTATTCAGAACGTGAAGCAGACGGAATGATTCAGGGCCTCCCGCTAATGACTTGGTTAGATGGCCTGAAACACCAGTATTGGGACATGAGTGAAGTCTGCTAAACAGCTGTCCATGCTGCCAGCCAGATTYAGCCTAGTCTTTTCTGCTCTACTGTCTTAACGAGAGACCCTTATCGCCCTGTTCAGGAGTTCTTTGAGAATCCTGCATTTCGTCCAGATGGCTTGAAGCTCTACCCTACGCTCGTGATCCGGGGAACAGGACTTTATGAGCTGTGGAAGACGGGACGCTACAAGAGCTACTCTCCAAGCACTCTGGTGGACCTGGTGGCCCGCATCCTGGCACTGGTGCCACCCTGGACACGAGTGTACCGCGTGCAGAGGTTGTATAGTGTATATAGTATTCTCAAGATACTAATGCTCCTATTAAGGAAATTTTGCATGACCGATTCCTCATCTCTAAACACCAGCCTAACTTTTATACTGTATTGATTAACTTTTAGTTCAGGCCTGCTGTCACTACAGAATCGCACGTCTAAAGAGGAAATGGTTTAGTTCTGTACAACGAGGTGCCAGTCAGCCGACGATGTAGTATCGCTGAGAGTCATGTCCGAGACTTTTGATTACCATCTCAGAGTGCTGCTATGACAATCACTTAAATCCACCGAAGGATAGGCAGTGTAGAATTGAATAAAACCAAACAGCTTTTATATACTGCTCACCTGTGTACTACAAGTTATAAGCCATTAACCACATGCCTAATGTTGTGGGATCAAGTCCCCTTGTGCTGCCGAAACCGCACATCCCACAGATTCACACTGTAGAATTTGGAGGACGAGTCACGCACCTTCAAGTCAGGTGCTATTGTAACAATATAATCAATGTGATTCACTTCACTTGTCATTGGTTTTAATGTTATGGCTGATTGCTGTAGTCGCTAATTGGAACGCAAAAAAACTGTTCATCTGGAATTTTGACTGTAATGACAGCAATTTGCAATCCTGTGCATGCAGTACATTAGAACCTAGTAATTATTTTTAATTGTATTTAATTAGATGTCTAGGCTCTTTAAATTCTGTAAAAATGTTATATGCTTTCGTACTGTGTAGAAGGTAAAAATCATAAAAGATGCCATGCAATCTCTAGTTTGAATACTATCCCAGTATTTAATTTCCATTCATCTCTGGAATTGAACAGCACTGTAGTAYCATGGGTAATATCATCTGAGATATATTTCGCGTTTGGTTGGTAATGTGAGATGTTTCTATCAGGGACATCCCCATGCCTCTGGTTACCTCTGGTGTGGAACACGGAAACCTGCGAGAGCTGGCACTGGCCCGAATGAAGGACATGGGAACTGAGGTGAAATGAACTGATTTTTACAAAATCTTAAAAAATCTTTTGGGTGGAATCCATTTTTACTAAACTTTTCCCACCTGTTGGTTCTTTCAGTGTAGAGATGTGAGAACCAGAGAGGTAGGAATCCAGGAGATCCATCATAAAGTGCGACCGTACCAGGTAATCATTTATGGTTGATGTCGGTGGATTCGACACGTTTGTTGCTTTCTTGAACGCAGCCGTGTTCGTGTCGTGTGTTATGCCGCGTGTAGGTGGAGCTGATCCGACGAGACTATGTGGCCAATGGAGGCTGGGAGACGTTCTTGTCGTATGAGGATCCTGAGCAGGACATCCTGATCGGGTTGCTGAGGCTTCGCCGCTGTTCTGCGCTGTCTTTTCGGCCAGAGCTAAAGAAAGCGGTCTCGATCGTGCGCGAGCTGCACGTGTATGGCAGCGTGGTGCCCATAAGCAGCCGAGATCCCAGCAAATTCCAGCACCAGGTAGGAATAAAGCGATACTTGATTTTGAGAAATCGGACACTTTCCTGCCCAGAATCGGGTGGCGTTTCTGATGTCTCTCAGTATCAAAAGGCATTYCCGAATCGAAAACTAAAATGTCAACAAAGTAATTGSAGCCAGGCTTGTATTGTATTCAAGTAGTAAATGTCAAGGTGCTTTTTGACTTGATYGAAGGGCATTTYATTCAGAAAAAGTAGCTCATATAACATGCACACATTATTGAAAATCACAGTTATAACTACCAGTAATAAAGGAAATTTAATTAAGCTCATTTTCAAGAGCTGGAAAAATAATTCAATTGTAAAAAAAAAAAAAAAAAAAAAGCTCCACTGGGACAGAACACTGTGTAATTCATTGGACAACTTTTAACCTTTTAAAGAACCTCTTATGGAGTGAACATACACTGCCTGGCCAAAGAAAAGAAAAAAAAGTTGTAACATAACCTTTCTTTAGCTTTGATTACAGCACAGTTCATGTGTGAAAATGCGTCCTCGTGCTCCCAGAACCAGTCTTTTCCCACTCTAGACTATACCTATGGGATCCGGAAAGAAAAACTCCGTAGATGTTATTCATTGTATTGCCACAAAACATTGCTGAGCCTAGACCTGAGCAACTGAAGCAACCCCAGGTCATAACACTGACTACAGARGCATCACTATGCATGATGGGTGCATCTTACCCTGACGCAGCCATCACACTGGCAATATGCTTAGTCTGGACTCATCAGACCACATGACCTTTTTCCGTTCTCCAAAGTGCWGTCTTTATGCTCCTTACCAAGCTGACGCTATTTTTCCTGATGAGTCTCACGAACGAGGTTTTCTTATGGACAACCTATTTAGTCCCAATCCTGTTAGTTCTCATCACATTGTGTGTATGGAAATGCTTTTACTATTATATATATATATATATATATATATATATATATATAATTTTTTTTTTATTAATTTTTTTTTAATATAGATTTGAATTATGATGCAACGTCACCAAGCGTTTATTTTAGAAAGTTGACGTTCAGCGCACTCCTTCCAGGTTTAAATAAGGCATTGGATATTTACTATTCTAGTCATTTTAACGATTTGTCTGCTTGATGAAGGCAAATAATTTGACCCTTTTGAGTGACCCTTTTCTGGACCAGCCAGTGTATGTAGACATACCTCCTGCTGATATTCATCCACAGTGGCCTCAAATCATGTAAACATGAACACATGTTGCAAAGCATGTTATGTTCCTGAATTATAAGTTGAGAAATTTCATGCAATCAATATTCTCATGAAGAAAAAAAGCAGACACAACTCACAGGGTTCTTACCAAACCATTATAAATTCTAGGCAGCTATGCATGATTATATTGATGAAACTTTTACTGGTTTACTGGTAAATTAAATAGTGAAGTCAAATGCTGAGCAACGGAAATCTCAAAAAGGCACAAAAATGCTGAATACGACAAAGAAAACATGCATCAAATACCTTTTTTTTTTTCATTTTCATAGCCCTGTTAAATCATATAGAGAAAAACTTGACAGTGTCTTGGTTTTGCCTTACATGTGACTCTTTTATTAAATCCTTGTGTGTGTGCGCGCGCGCGCTCAGGGTTTTGGGATGATGTTGATGGAGGAGGCGGAGAGGATAGCCAGAGATGAGCACGGCTCCGCCAAACTCGCTGTTATCTCAGGTATTGTATATTCCTAGCTTTTTTTTTTTATTACAAACCCTTGCTTTCATCATTCTCTTGAATCGTCCTTGCTCTCCTGGTGAATAAACCCCCATCCCACCGGATCAGCTGCAAGGCAGAGATAATGGTAGAAGAAAGCACAAGAGTTTCTAACTTATTATGCAGGTTTTCACACTTGTATTAAACCCATGATTGGCACTTTGTCGCACAGATCCGTCTCTCTGTTGGAAGGATTAAACTGCACCATTTTTTGAAGGAGGAGAAGTGTGTATTGAGTTTTTGACTATTGTCGCTTGCTTTCAGGTGTAGGGACTCGGAATTATTACAGGAAGCTGGGATACGAGCTGGAGGGGCCATACATGGTGAAGTGCTTGGACTGAAAGCAGATGCACGGAGTTTTTATCAGCATTATTCAGAGTATAATTCTGGGATTAAATTGTTCTCTGTGAAAGAGAGAGAGCAAGAGAGATGCGTAAAAAAAAAAAAACGGCAAGACGATTCTTATTAATTACATTTTTCTGACTTCCTGAGCATCTTAAATGGCATAAAAGTATGACCTGCAGTACTTGTATCAAATAAAGAATATAAATTTGTCAAATAAAAAAAATATTTATCCCAGRTGTTGTTTGAACATTGATATATAAGTGGCATGTGATTCATCAAAGAAAGAAAAGAAACGTAGCACACTTTGTATATTCAAGCTGAACGTAACTAACAGACCTATCACTCCGTACCAGCAATGGAAATTATATCAAAAAAACAGATTAAAGTAGCAACAGAGGCCTACTGTCTGAACAACAAAAAGCTTTTAAACCCAGCCGTGGTAGTCATGTGGAATTAAATTGCTTTCATTCTTGTTAGCAATAAAAGGTCCAATCTGCGTCGCTCACAATCTGACTTTTCACTAAATCTACATTTGAGCCTGTTGCCATGCTGCCAATTTCCATCACTAGTCTCCTGGGGTGGTGAAGCATCTTTTCTTTGTAGGAGAGCTCATGATATCTCTGTTGATGGGTTTTTGCTGCTTCATTTAACATCGCAATACCCAATTATTTCTCCGTCTCAGGCGCCGTGAGTCAAGGTGTCACTCGCGTGATGACTGAATGGTCTTTAAAGCTGCTCATGTAGGGTTTGACGTCTGAAAAATCGTTTCCAATAAACTGGAAAATGTCATCCTTCATAGAGCAAAGGTTATTGTTTGGTCTTTTCTGGTGACTGTCCTTGTACACCATGTGATTACATGCATGCTTTGAGCTCGTAATTTCTCAGCAAAGGCTCGCCGTCGTGACTTTATTGGACGGCCTAGACGGCCACTGGAACCATGAAGAATGGCTTGTATGTATTGTGTTCAATTCATCAGGTAACCCCCCCCCCGGGACCTTTTATAACCCAGGCTTAAGACATAATGGAGCTGTATAATTACTGTTTCAGTTCATTCATTGGAGAGGGAATATCAGAGCTGATGACCACGGTGTGAATGAGTGTGTGTTTTAGCCATAAACTGTGGAGCGTAAAACAAAGGCCATGGGGGGGGGGGGTGGTGGGGTGGCATGAATGAGAGTTATTTAAAGCCCTATAAATGCATCACATCATTTGAGGACAGAGGCCATAAGGTTCGAGAACTCTACATGGTTTGGTTTCTTTGCATTATTATTGTTAGTTCTATATTCTTCTCCAATAATCTTTCAAGGCGCTCACGATTACTGAGCTCTTTTAGCTGAATTCTCTAGTCTATTAATAGTATAGATGTGTCCATGAGCTCTAGGGAAACTGGATAGTGTTGTGTGTTCTTATTATCCTTGAATCCAGTCTGAACAATTAGTTTAAGAATCTTTTGAATGAGTGTGTGATTCTTAAAGTGGCTCAGGAGTTATATTGTACTTAAGTAAAAAAAAAAAAAAATTTAATACATGCCTGGCCAAAAAAAGGTCACAAAAATATTTGTTGGAACATCTTTTTTTGCTTTGATTACACCCATGGCCTCTTTTCAATAAACGTATGCAATGTAACAAGATTTATTTCGCATTTATTTATTTATTTCCAAAAACTTGTATTGATGAAGGGAGAGTTGGAACACTGCGTAAAGTCTTCTCCAGCTCATCCCAAAGATTCTCAATGGGGTTAAAGTCTGCACTCTGTGGTGGTTAACTCATGACATCCAAAATTATGTTCACAGAGTCACTCTTTTACAAGTTGAGCCTGATGAATACTGACATCATCTTGGAATATATCAGTGCCATCAGGGAAGAAAAAAAAATCTATCACTCAGTACATTTAGATCGTCACCGGGCCTCATTATTGGGCATGTACTGTTGCTGAGCCTGGACCTAACCAACAGAAGCAACCTCAGATCATAACACTGTCTCCACAGGCTTCACTATATATATATATATTCAACAACAGGAAATGGATGGATGACAATTTTTTTTCTTAATTTTCATAGAACACAAATTCAAATGTAACATTATGGAACATATTTGCTCATCTTAAACTTGTAAGATTTAAAATATTTATTCTAAAAATCAATGTACTAAGAGAAAAACTTGTCAACTCTGATATAGATTAAATGGGTCAAATGTATACAGTTAACAAATTAATTTCAAACCCGGTCTTCCCTTAGAGAATATCTGTTTCTTGGATGGATGTTTCTTCCATTCATTCAACTTTAAGCCTAATAATATACACTCACCTAAAGGATTATTAGGAACACCTGTTCAATTTCTTCATTAATGCAATTATCTAAACAACCAATCACATTTGCTTCAATGCATTTAGGGGTGTGGTCCTGGTCAAGACAATCTCCTGAACTCYAAACTGAATGTCAGAATGGGAAAGAAAGGGGATTTAAGCAATTTCGAGCGTGGCATGGTTGTTGGTGCCAGACGGGCCGGTCTGAGTATTTCACAATCTGCTCAGTTACTGGGATTTTCATGCACAAACATTTCTATTCCTTTATCAGAAGGTAAAACAGTCTAATAAGTGGAGTCTCTAAGTTAATATTTTCAAGACAAAATGTCCCTAAATATTCATAAAAGTATTATCTTTAGTGATTGCTTAATATAATTTATTATTGATGTATGTGTATACATCACTCATATATATCATATATGTATAATAGACTGTATATGTTGCCGAGGAGCCATATAAATCACTGCAGTAATTGCAGTGGAAGGCACTGCTAAAGTTTTACTAAAGTACACACAATGTCATTTTTGGGCTTTGAGTTTGAGGTGAAGATGAATTTCCCAACTTACAACCGCTAAAAATGATTCTCAACTTGGGTATTTTTAACTTGGACTAGTCTTCTCAACTACTAGGTTATGGAGTGACATTGATCATCATGGCCGCTCATGGTCTGCTTCTCTATGTCAAAAAATAGATTTTACTCCTTCAAAAGTATCACTTGTATTAATAGACCACCTAAATTAGATGCAGGTTCGATATACTTTGGTGGCGAATAGATTCAGCTGAATTAATAACTACATTCAAAATTCTTTCTTGTCTTGTATCTTGATATACGACAGCTCAAACTAAGAAACCGTTTTGGATCCAGGCAGATTTAATCTAGATCCATCAAACTGGAAGTTTCATTTCCTGTCGAAGACTGAGGAAAGCTCTGAGCTGAAAAACMATTTGACAAGTCCAGACCAGAAAAAAAAGGGCAATAACTCTAAGGAGAAAGCTCAGCAGCTACTTCAGAACCACGGGAAATACGTGAGCGATCATTTTGAATGATACAAATGTCGTCTTCTTTTTTTTTTTTTTACACCAGCTGCATTCTGGCAGTCCTCAAGAAAACTCCATATTTCCTCTGCTTGAGTTTTGGACGCTTCCTTCAGCTGAGCAGCTACTACAGTCTGCACTCGCTGCCTGAAATTACACTGCTCCATCAGCGTGAAGTAATTAATCAATGCTTTATCAGTGTAAATGCATTCATTTAGCTGGATTTGTGCAGAATCCATTATTAATCTCGTCCTTCTGTCTGACTGATAATCTCTACGAATGATGTACACATTTCCAATTAGGAAAATGAATACACACATTTACATTCTGTAATATTTCACAAGGCTGCATGGTGGCTAGGGGGGTTCCTCCGGTTTCCTCCCACAGCACAAAAACATGCAGATTAAGGGAACTGTCGTTCCCAGATTGCCGATAGTGTGTGAAAGCAAGTAAATGTTGCCTAGAGGTCCTACCACAGTCATAGAAATGGGAATAAATCAAATTGTCACAATTGGCCTCCAGGGCCCCAGGTTGGACGACMGAGGTTCCTAGATGGATGGATGAATATTTCACAAACAAGTGCATGAGCCACAAACCTTTATGTAATATTCAGTGGATAGGAAAATGTAAATGTATCAGCGTTATGGGGTTGTCTTTGGGAGGAATCTTATGAATTATGCTTATTTTGAAGTTGAAATTTTTAGGAAACAGTTAAAACTCTGCTTTTGTGAAATCAACTTTTTGCATCTTTACTGTGACACAGCTAGCCATAATTCACCTCTGTTTCAACTAACGCGCCGATCCAAGCTGAAGATGGCATGATGCTGCCACCAGCATGCTTTGCTGGTTGTTTGATGTTCTTTGGGTGATCAGATGACTTGTCTTAGGATCAGTTGTGTCCTTTAAAAAGGAAGCTCATGACATTCTACCTCAGTCTYATCAGACCATAACATACTTTGCCCCATGCTTGCGGTGATTCAAGCTTGGATGTTCTGTTCTCATTAAGAGATTGTTACCACATGCAGGGAGTAAGGATCACTTGCTTCTGCAGCTCCTTTAATGTCGCTGTTGGGTACTCGGGCAGCTTCTCTGAAGTTTGTTTCTTGTCCTTTTACTGAATTCTGGAACTTTTAAAAAAAAAAAAAACATCACCTTGCAAATTTTCCACTTGTTGAACTCTGAATTTGACTGTAGATTTGCATTATTTCATAAATGTACCCTAGAAGCCTCCGAGTGGTGCAGTGGTAAAGTGTTCGATTCCCGGGTGATGCCGTAACCTCTCGCAGCTGGAGGTCTAGAGAGTGCTGATTGGCCCGATCTCTCTCAGAGGGGAGGGATGAGAGGTACTTAGTGCTGCCACATTAATCACGGCTCTACAGCCAATCGGGGGCGTCTGTGAGCTCGCGCAAGCGGAAAGACTGGATAGCGCTGTCCTCCGAGTGTGTTACGCCGCTCCCAACAGTGCGCGAGCGAGCAGTTCGAAAAGATGTGGTCGGATGGCATCATGTGGTTCAGAGGAAACATGTGATCGTCTTCGTCTCTCCCGACTGAGTGGTAGTAGTAGCCTTAATGTGGGAGCCCCCTAGTGACGGGGAGGAATTGGACACGACTAAATTAGGGRGAAAATCGGGGGAGAATCCAAAAAATWWAAATTATAATAAAAATGTACCCTAGARRTATTTCAAGAATTTATTTTAAATAGTTGAACAATGATACACAAGCAAACACGGACAACACACATCTACAACAGACGCGACATGTCTTGTATAAAGCCTACTGAGGCATTGGATGAAGAAATACTTTAAGTTCAAATTTCAAAGGAGGAAGAATGCAAATAACAAAGAGATCAGTGAAAGTCTATGGCCATAGAAACTCGGTCCTGCAGCTGTAGCGCAGTGGGACGTGCGTCAGGGTCAAATGCCAGCATGTCCAAAAGCAGGGCACACAAGTCAGGGCTTGGCGTCGGAGGCAACGGCGCGGCCCGTCGTGTCCGCATGGGGATTACCAACTGCAGAGTTGGATTTTGACATAAGGCTTCTCCAAGCGGTGTGAGCCATCGACCCTTCTCCACATACGCTCCTGTAGATGGACGAAAGTATCACAAAAAAAGGTCAAAAGTTCATTTTCTGTTTGACCAGCAAATTATTAAGCATCTAAATTCAAGGCTATTTAATGAATATAAGTCAGCAAGATCAAAGTTTAATGGGATGTTTCTGGTAAGAGTACGAGCCAAGCTGACGAGCAAGGCTCCGTTCATTAGTATTCACTACAACACAGAGAAAACACAACACACCCCGTAAAGCTGATGGATGAGAGATGGAAAAAACAAACAACACTGAAGACTCTAAACTGCCTTTAATAAATAGGCTGAGACATCTGACCTTTGTGGTGGCCAGCTCTGAGTAATTACAGCGCTGCTTGAATTGGCTGGCCACTCCATCCAAAGCCTCTTTGCTCAAACCAATTTAGTCCATCACCAATAATACACCGTGTCAATGGACCCTTAAGTCAGGCACTCGAATGCCACCATACATAAAATTAAGCACAGCTACCATCCTGATGTAGTTTCGGTGCACTGGTTGGCATTAGCCAGGGTGAATTCGGGGTCACGCGCAGCCGAAATGGCCCCAGATGAGAGACATTATCGATAAACCKGAGCTCTGTCGATTACAAGAACGAGACTGGTCTTGTAGTTTCTGTAGACGTGCATGGCTAAAGATGAGCAAATGACATTGTGTCAGGGATGTATGGGGAATCAGTCCAGTTTTGAAATAAGCAGTGTAGCCACTGAGATGTGAAATTAGAATAAAACGCCCCAGTGACCTGGGACTGATTCCTTTAATTCTTTAAAACATCCTTATCATGAATTAGGAGTCCAAATGAACTTGGGGTTGAAAGCAGTAGTGGGCAGTAAAAAAAACAACATTTTTTTTAAAAAAAAAAAAAAAAAACAAGTTTATCCCAAGGTGTTAGGATGTATATTACAGTGTGGTGTAGTTCCTGTTACACCGGATCAACCACTTTACCACCCCAGAAAATCATTATGTCTTGCATTTATTTTGATGGTTTTTAACAACATGGAAGATTTCAGCTTTACTGGCAAGCAAAACTAAACTGAAATCATRTTCACRAGTCGTGCGCTCACCCAGCTGCTCCTCGCTGGAGCCATCTTCTAGAAAGGTGATCCTCTCCAGCACGGCCCAGAAAAGGACGCCCAGAGAGAAAATGTCTGCTTGGGCCGTGTAGGTATGTCCAGCCCACACCTCAGGGGCCATGTAGAAGTCTGAGCCACACGTTGAGGACAGGGCCARTCTGCTCCGTTCTCCTTCCATGGCACCTTCTATCATCTTGCTCAGCCCAAAGTCGGCCACCTGGAGAAGAAATGAAAGCAAGCATCAGCCACRAACCACAAACTTCGATATGAAATCTAGGTATGGTCGCATCTTTTATTCCAACACAGCAAGTAAGCCTGACGGTTGGTCTGTGACGTCAACAGGGACGTCCCTTCCACCTGGAATACTAATGTACAGAATAATGTGTGTATCTTGGGTATACTGCTTATTTGATTGGCGCTTTAGAGGCTTTAGATTATTAAAAACTACGRGGGGTGTTCAAGTCAAACTGGTCACTTTATTATATAGAGAAATAGAAGTCACTTTATTTCTCTATATAATCCCCTTACACTAATGCACTTATCCCAGCGTTTCACTAGTGCTTGGATACCATCAAGTTAGAACGTTTTCTCAGTACATGATCGTACTGTCTGTTTCACTTCTGAAACGCTGGCCTCCC
This sequence comes from Clarias batrachus, assembly GCA_003987875.1. NCBI lineage: Eukaryota > Metazoa > Chordata > Actinopteri > Siluriformes > Clariidae > Clarias > Clarias batrachus. The sequence goes on from QMIH01003104.1 coordinate 43,105, forward strand.
AGGAACTCCCTTAATGGCATGAACATGTGGAAATAGCTTGGAGCGAGGTCACAATTTACAGGGGATGTGGCAATAACTCCCAGACRATTTCCTGTAATGTAAAAGTGGTGTTGGTGAACGATGCTGTGTACAGTTCCCACAGACACACACAAGTTGGCGACAAATAAGTTTCCACTCGCCGAACGACTCCACCTCTGCTGGGATCATCATTCACGGACACTGTAATGTGCTTCTGTAAATGTCAATCGGTTTTATCCCATCATTCAGAAGAAATTTCAAATTCCAGTTTGACTTGAACACCTCTCATATTTAATAAAAATTTAAATGCTGTGTAACTTATGTTCACTGTTTAAATGTCATGTCTTGTACAAAGCAATAAACTTTTTCTCCAGCCAATTTGTTGTTCTCTAGTCCAGTAGGTAGGTGGAGGTAAATGAGTGTATCAAGCCGTTTGTATTTGCTGCCAAAGATGTGGTATATTGTCTTTTAACTTTAGACTGTTGATAGTTTATCTAAATAATTTTAGGATGAATCGAACTGRTCAAAAAATTACCCATTGAATTACATAATCGATTTAATCTAAGCCTACAAACATTCAAACACTTGTTTTTGAGATATTGCACTAATGAGACTCCTGGACAGATGTACTGAGCTAGCCAAAAAAGGACCCCGAATGCTGAACATAAACCTATACAGTACTCACTCACTCACTATACAATTTATCCTATACAGTTGGAGGCCTGGATCATATCCTAGCAGACTCATGGCACTAGCTAAGGTATCCCCTGGATGGGGTGCCAATCCATTGCGGGACAATAAGTAACATTACTATATAAAGAACAGAAATGACATTACAGAAGGAAAACTGGTTTATCTACAAGAGCTTGCTGTGAACTTTATCTTGTGTGGGGATCACACCCCGTAACTCAAACATTACATAAATACACATGTGCTCACATATTCACATGTAGGCAGACGTAAACATGTGCTCACATACAGCACACATACACATATACAAGTTGACTGGCTCTTCTCGTCCCACGCTTTTCATTTTTTCTTACTGTTGGCATGCATAAACTAAATAAAATAAAATAAATGACAAATAAACTAAACTCAGAAGCATAAAGCAATAGCACAAATATAATTATGATTAATTATATTAATCCAGGTGTTTCAATTAATAAAAATGTAAAAAA
>QMIH01003105.1:21838-32605 GCA_003987875.1 Clarias batrachus
ATATATATATAAACCCAATAATATGGCGCCCAGATAATATGGCGCCTAAGACTTTTATTATTTAAACTAGTCTGTCATGTAATATGTCGCTTTCAAATATTCTTCTGTAATGTTATTTATTCATTAATTGTAGTGTATCTTTGTAGGGAATGGGCTTGTACATAATAATGCAGACATAATAAACTTATATAACAAAATTTGTACTACAGATAATATGGCATCTAAGACTTTTGCACAGTCCTGTATATAGATAGATAGATCTGTAGTCTGTACACACAAGACTGGGCACACAAGGTGTGTTGTGAGAAGCACCAGAGGTTACTAGTGAGTATATAAAGAGAGAGAGAGTGAGTGTGTGTGTGTGTGTGTGTGTGTGTGTGTAGTTTATTTATTTGAGTTGAAATGTAAATAACGTGTGAATCTAATCATCCTTGAAACGTCCATTTTGTTGCCACAACATTCCCAAAACAACCTGTCCAACCTTGTTACCTAAACACAGCCACTATAAAATATGTGTAACATTTCACAGGTCACATTATTATGTTAATAAGACACACTATGTTTAGAAAATGCAATCATCCATTTTTCTGTTACCCTAATCCTGTGCAGGGTCATGGTGCCTATCCCAGGGAGAACATGGACACACACACACACACACACACACACACTAAAAAGAGGGTTAACAGACAATTCAGGCAATTTGGTGAGGTCAGTCAGAGGACACAGTCTCTCTTGGACTGAAACAAGGAGAAAACTCAAAGAGCATGAGGAGAACTCCATACACACAGACCAGAGGTGAGATTTGAACCATCACCCATTATGCTAATCAGGTACAATAGTTATGCCCAAATTCTAAATAGTGTAGGTAAGGGGGTTAAGGGTCCATCCATGTGCCCTCTGGTTCATCAATAAACTCCATCCATGAGTTTCAGTGGAAGCTCTGCGGCGCTGTGGCTCGAACCGGGTATCTCCAGTATCTTAACCATTGAGCTACCCCTGCCCTGAATTATAGATAACAGAAAGTTATATATAATAATAATGAATACATTTTCATAATATATTTCATGACTTTGTGTACAATAGCATGGATGCATGTGCATTTTGTGCATTTGCTCTTTTTAAAAAAGTGATTTTAATTCTTAAACACGTTTAAAAAGCAACATGCAGCCACTGTGACAAAGAACCCTCGTTAAAAAATATTTATAAGGGCTACGTCGCACCACAATCATGATTATGAATTCTCTTCGTTGTAACATTTGAACCCGTTTCCCCAGTTTTCACTCCCGTCCTCACATCTGTTTTTCTCAGTGACATTCTGCAACTTCTTTTTATTCTATTTAAACCATTAGTTTTGAATCGTTGTGGTGCTGTAAGATACGTTCACATTTTCCTCACATTTCCAGTCAAACTCCACAAAAACCCAGGCAAACTTTGGCACCCCTGTATGACCACAAACTAGCACATTAGAGTCAATGGTTGTCTGACAGCAATGGATCAAAATGCGACCATAAAACTTTATTCACTTAGCGACACAATATTTGTATATACAGTAGTCTAGATTTACACATTTAAAAAATCATATTCATATTATTTTTTAAATAACAGTATCAAAGTGTCGTTTAGCCGGAATAAATGGCATCTGATTATGGACGCTTATAGCATGATCTACTTATGATCTACCAATAAACAAAAAATTGGAAAAAAGAGAAAAAGAAAGAGAGACAGAGAGAGAGAGCGGTACAGCTGCTGCTCAGTTTAGAGCGCTGGATTATTGACTGGAGTGAGGATGTGAGGATGTCCTTAGACTTCTTGTAAATTTGTGAAAACGATGTTAAAAATCAAAACACCTGAAACCTGAATGCCTCAAAAGCATAAAACCTTAATAAGTCATCTAAAAATAGTCATAATTTGCTGTAGTTTTGAATGTAACTCATCAGTTATTCTGAATCATGAATCAAATTAGGATTTTAGCTTGATGGGATTCTTAGACAGTAAGCGAGTATTGTTGTTTAGACTATAAAGATTATATTCCTACGTCTATGTCTGTCTACGTCGGCTAAAGTGCTGTAAAAGTAAATGTGAATACCGTATTATAGCTATTTACAGTGAACTGATCTGTGATATTACTATGATTCCCTTCGGTTAATACTAGTGGTGTTCAAGTCAAAGCAGGACTTTTGACTGTGCAAAACTGTCCTGAGAGTAAACACTCAATTTATTTCTCTGTGTAATCCCCTGATACACTAATGCACTTATCCCAGTGTCTCACTAGAGCTTGGACACCATCAAGGTAGAAAGTTCTCTCAGTACGCTGAAGTCATGATGGGACTGTCTGTCTGATTCCCGTCTGAAACGCCGGCGTCCCAGGAACTCCTTTAGGGCTCAAACGTGTGGAAATGTCTTGGAGCGAGGTCAGGACTGTACGATAACACACAGCCACTTGTTTAAATGTGTGTAGGAGTGTGTGTGTGTGTGTGTGATGTAGTACTTGTTTGCATGCGTTACCATTCCTACAGTAACAACATATACAAGGATTTGTATGGTTTATGGTTTGTATGGTCCACTGATTTGGTGAAATTTTCAGTTAGAAGATGTTTAATTAGCATATTTGGAAGGAGTCTCCAGTGTCAATTTTGGTTTTCTTTCGCAAGAAAGTTTTCAGGGTGAAGGAGAGTYTATTAATGCAAGAGAGGCTGGTTATAAATGTACAGTAACACATGTAACAATCTATTTAGCTTGTCTTTTAGACATTCCAYGACATGAAACATTAATGGATCATCTATAACGGATAAAAAGTCTATAATAATGTTTCTTGAGTAAAACAAGTATTGATATTTATGAATTACTGTGCTTCAAGAGAAATAAAACTCTTCAAATCCTGTTATAGAAATAATCGTCATAGGCGTCGTTACCACTCCATTGTTGATKGTTTTCCTAGAACAGCGTGTCTTTATGTGCTGTAATACTCAYGTAACGATGACGTTGCACACATTTATATGCACGTCTAACTGTGGTTGTTATGTTCCTGACCATGTGATTTCCATTACTTGTCTGCGGTACTTTGTAAATCGTTATGTAAGTGATAGTAACAGTATGACAAACAAACCATACTGTGTTTGCAATACAGTGTTTTCATTTGCGCCCTTTAAGGTTCCAGATCATTACTCACATATTGTTGAGTAAATGCTGACTGATCCAGTAACTACAAGGAAACTTTAAGGATTATTTTGCAGTTACAAGCATGAAGAATGTAAGTCTGGAACATAGATTTACAACTCGGGCTTATACTAGTGAAAAGAAACGAACACAATTTTTATTTCGTATGGTATGAAGCAGAAGTTGCAGGTGACTGTAAAACATTTACAGTCAGCTTGAAATAGRCCTAAGTATACAGTAGCTTTACAAATCGTGTACCCAGAATGCACGGCACTAACAGGGTCGCACTACTGTATACCGTTTCTGCTGCGTTTTCCTGAGCCACAAGTTTACGAGGTGTGACCGGAGATATACACTTTCGGTACAAGTGTGTAGGTTTTCCAGGAATGTTAAGGTCTTTCCAGATATAACGTTCTATATAGAAAGCCMCACCCAGTTGTACCTTATTAGTTGTCTTGGACTGAATTATGACATGGTGTGTGGTTTGCCACAACGGCACCAGTTTGTGCAGTAAAACCCTTATTAGTGTGTCTTAAAKTTTCACTTCACACCATCATTCTCTGAGCGTGCACTCAGTTTCTCTGAGGACTAAATCTTTCATTATCCTTAAATATCTCACCCACTGCTCAAGGGGAAAAACAAAGAAAGGGGAGGGGTTCAATTAAAATACTCCCTAGGACAAAAACACGAACTGAATCTCGATTTCATTTCGCAGTACTAGCGTCTGATTCCAACGTCTACAAATTTCCAAAAACCCGTCGCTATGGGAATCTTGGCTGATATCAGAACGCATTTATATCTGATATCCAGATGGCACTTTATATTTCTGGCGCTGGTCGTCCTGCGTAGTCCATCTGTGTCGCAACACCCYGAGAACCACACACAGTGTGGCATGAAGTTATGTGGCATTTCAGAAAGCACTGACAGAAAAAAAAAACACTGCTTCTGTTCATGACCAACCCAAACACACTTTTCCCCCTAATGCATCATTTAGACAGATTTGTTTCAGCCGTTCTGTTTCTCTTTGCTGTTTGAATCGTTCACCTTCATAGAGAGAAATCAGAAGTAACAAAGTACATTCATAATGAATAAAGTGTGTTTGTAAAAACATCTGAATTTTACTTGGGTTTTTCTTTCGCCTAATGCTTTCAGACTTTTACTTGCTTATAATTGTTTTATGCGGAAATGTACGTGTATCGTCAGTGCATTCTCAAATATGGTTTTGTTTTAATAGTTGCTTAAAATTCCTAATAAAGCTTAACTTTAAAGCTCATCAGATTTTTTTAACCCTCTATGGTTTTTGGAAATGTAAAAGTGCAAAATATATACCAGGGCTACATACAATATACTATAAACGTTAAATATCAGTTGCATGACTTGCAGCATTTGTTTGGAAACATTACGCAAATTGTATTTGTGCCTTCCTGTTTTTTTTTTCCAACCATATCAGCCATGTTTCTTTGTCAAATATTATAGCGTGCCTGGTCACATGACCAAATRTGTGTTTTCGAAGTGTTTGTGTAAAATTTGCATTCAGCCAGTTTATAACACTAGRGTTATTCWCATGCTAACATCCAGCAGCTTTATGCCTCAAAATATAATTAAATWAAATCAACAGCCTCCCTATTTTTCTGAGCTCTAAGAATCAGACAAGTTCATTCTTTCTTATGGACATGTATGKATTTACAGTTGATGTACAAGAATTTTAATATGGCAGTTTATTTMWAATTGGTCCATTAGATATATGTGATACATACTACTGTATATAGTACTGTATATGCGATGCTGATTGTACAAACCGATATTGTTAATACATTTATGCCGTTATACTATATGTGGGTGTGTGTACTGTATGTGTGTGATGTGGCGACMCTAGGACCAAAAAAAATTTTTTGTTTTTATTATTTGGCCATACCTGAGTGTTATATCTTGTTTCCCTGTYGACCTTCTGCAGACATGTGACTACCATGAGGTCATGAGGTACCATTACCCCTCATTAGGCTACTGTGTATTGTATTTTTATTGATAATTATGTTCAAGGTGTATTTCAGAGTCAAAAATAAAAAAGAGTAACCTAGCAACTGCTAGCATCGGTTCTGCTAAGCTTTTTCATGTATGATATGTTGTTCTGGACTTTGTAACTTATTCAAAAGAGAAACAAGTGTGTGAAACAGGATGAAGAAGGTAATAAGGATATTAMTTAAGATAAGAATTTTCATAACATGATTACCTCAGACGCTGTACAGATATCTGAATGCACCTGGATTTGGTGGCGTATGCTAGCATTAGCGTTAGCTTATTTGGTGCTTCTGTTGCAGATGAGACGATGCTATGAAACATGATGTGCTTTACGCTTCATTATATAATGTGCAGGTAGCGTTGACTGAAACTGACTCTTCAAGCTTCTAATTAAYAACTAACTGACTGTTCTGGKSTTGAATCCCAAATCGTTTAAATGGAATAACCCTTGTTCCACACACTAACTAGTGCCCTTGATCAGGGGTTAGAGAKGGATTTGGAATTCAGCCTTGTGWCAGWARCGAATTAGAACACGGGCGGTTCGGAGGGAGTTTAGAGAACGCCTTAGAAACAATTACTAAAGAGACAAAGTGTAGTTTAAGATAATATACCGTTCTCAGACATCAGATATACAATTGCTTTGTTTTTGTTGTGATTTTAGTGATTTATTTTCTACATTCTACAGTACAACAATACTGGGGATTTCGATACTATGAAATAACATACAGTATGGAATTAGGGAATTATGTAACAGCAAACAGTGGGTTGTTATTTTAAGACACGCAGGTCAGCTGTTCTGGAACMGTTCTTGCAAGAGAATACATTTTCAGAGCGGAGCAGAAGGAGCAGATATACATCTCAACATCAACTGTTCAGAGGAGATTATTGTTTATTTGGGATAAACGCCTTCAGTGTTGTTTTACAGTGTAGAGAGAAATAAACATCAGGAACGACCATGGAGTTACCCGGGGTGTACAAACTTTTGAGCATGTTTTCTTTACATTTCTTAAGCAATTAGCATTTAACAATGCTGGTATCTTTAGAGTTAGTATCGTGCTATGCAACATAGCCGATGTTTAGGAGATTAAGAATAAAGCTTTATGTTAGTTGTTAAAGTTGTTCGCTAGTCTTAGCGATTGTTTTTTTTTTTTTTTATTTACATTTTTAAGAGAGGCGCTAATTTAGCATCAGTAGCTAAAAATGCAACAATCTTTTTTTTTTCTCTTGCAAATATTAAATTTGAACTAGAGTTAATACTTTTCCACTGTAACTTGAGTAAAGCATCTGAAGTTTACTAACATGTTTTATTAGCATAAGTAATAGCACATTGGCTATGGTACAGAATCTACCACCCAGCACCCAGCGCACCGCCACAACACAAAACGCGCCTTTTTAAAAATTGTTATTTGAGATCAACGGAGCTCTCACAACGACCTCGTCAGGCTTGTGCTATGTTGTAGAAGACCGCGTACCACGTTCATGCAGCACATTATCAGCGCGTCAATGTCACATTCAGAGAATTTAGTATAAATATTGGATCCAGTTCCTCACGCTATCACTTTGTGATGAAAAGCATTGCAGGCGCCGTGGTGTTTATACCGACCTGGCGGACGCAATGACAGCAAAGTAAGAGTGTGATAAGTGAATCACCCGCTAAGACGTAGCAATAATCGGTTCGATCTCATTGGACCTGGTGAACGCATGACCATGCGCCTGATAGGAAATTAATGACACCGTGTGAGACGCATCGAGAACCTGAACTTGATCAATGCATATTTTTCCGTTTTGACCGCACTCATGCTGCTTTCTTCAGTATTTTTAGGACGCGGTGGGAACTTGATGGTCTTCGGCGCAGCGTGACGAAAGCGTCAGAACAACTGATCAATGTGTATTTGTGTTGAGCAGAGCTGTACAAAGTGTCCTGGAAGCATTCCTACAAACAGMATACCGTATGTCGTTTGTATCGTCCCTTTGAGTTTTTGCGGCGTGAATCATTATCGTGGAATGTCACACGTCTTCACGGTAACGCTGACTGACTTGAACTACTGTAGCTATTGTACGATTCAGCAGGCCCGTGGTTCAGTGAGAGCCCGTGCCATGTGAAGAGACAAGTTAAAGRACTTGTCACAACAACTTTACGACTTGTGACAACTCCAGGCTCAGGCGGTGGCAGGTTTTTCCTCTTCCTCATTAGGCTGGCATGCAGGAACGACGCTGTTCTTGCTGTTTTATAGATTCTCACGGCAGGTATCAGATCATATCTCATTTCAGTGGTCTAGTCTCAGAGTTGTCTTTCACTGCAGGCTATCGTGCCTGTGGCTTGGAAGCGGGGACACGATTGTCTCGAAGCGAAAGACATTACAGGACTGAAAACATCCAGAGTGAATTCATTTCATTGAATCCGCCTCTTAMAGAAGCTGGTGTTCCTGTTTCAATAGAAAAGAATGCTTTATATTTAATGGGGGTAAAGCCGAGTGCCATAGGAACTCCTTGTCATGACTCATACATCTTTAGTTCATTTGCAGAAGGASATCGTTTGAAGTTGATGGGTAAATCCATCCGTATGTTGTAACAAGATTATATTTCCATTTTTATCAGGGGATTATTTGAACAACCAGAAAATGTTAGGAGCTGGATAAGCCTTAAAGTTAAAATGAAGTAAGGCAAGCAGGAACCTTGGGCTTTCAGAGCGTCATGGGGAAGAACAAACTCGTTTGTTCAGCTGCCTGCGCCAAGTTTTTTTTTCTTTCTTTCTTTCTTTTTTTTTTTTCCCTTAAGCACCCTGCTCCTGAATATAGACTGTAAAAGACTCGGCTACACTGAAGAATTTGATTAGACGGCTTTAGCCGTAAGTCATTTGGAGCATGTTGTGTTTTTGTGCAGGGCTGTTATTAACACCACATTCATGGATTCTCATTAATGCTGCGTGATGGAAACCATGAACCCTCATTTAGTTATGCACATAATGAACAAGACCAAAGCGATGGGAAAGTCAAACTGCATGATGACTATTAAGACGACTATTAAGGAATCTGAATCTAAATCTAAATATGGTACAAATTACATTAAATAATTAAGCTATATACATATGAGGCACGGAACTGGGATGAGCGTTCCAAACGCTCGCTGTGCCCAGTTCACAGAGCTTCTGAGGTTCTACCCTAATCAATCCAGCATGAATGGGAGCCTCCTCCACCCCTCAAATGGGCGGAATGAGCCTCGGTTCTATAAACACTCATCTATATTACAGAGCAGGAGAAAATGATTCCTCATATGCACACATTAGAGAAGTTTCTGTTGTCCCACCGTTTTCATGGACGCTCTGTCATTAATTCTCCGAGTTGGTGTCTTAAATTGCGGGTGGTCAGTGATGACTTCCCTGGCCGCCGTCTTTCATCTTAACCATGATGACAGAGCTTTCGGGATGCCGTGTGGCGGAAAGTCAGGGCCTGTCGTCATCCCGTTTCGATTGGGACAGTCCTGCTTGGTGTCCCGGTGGCACGGGCTGTGATGTGTCCACTGTTCTGCTGAGTGAGTAACGTACTGTACTTTTGCCTGGATGTGTTATCGTGGTGCGGTATTTTGAAAGTGACCACGATGTGGAAGCAGTGAAATCGGCGCACCCTCTTGCCACCAGTGTAGTGTAAGGAAGAAGACAAAATTTACAGCATTAAGGGGGAAAAAATTCTTTATGATCTTCTGATCTTGAAACCCAGAAGGTATTTGGTAGTGAAATTTGGAGCTAATTTCCATGCTGATCAGTTTTTGCTTCCTGGTTTGTTACATTTCCCACAATGACATGGACACCTCGACCTAAAGACATCAGTTCAGCCGGGCTTTAAGCAARAGTTTAAGTCTTTCTAGCTCAYTCACCTCCACGTCTGTATACTCTGCCCAAACGGACACGATTCCAAAGCCTTTACTTTCATTCAAACAACACAGCCAGTGCAGCTGATCTTCGAGTATTTGCTGCCTCCACATTCATCTACATAAGATTTTCTCATTAGTGTAATGTTGGAGGGCGGCACGGTGGTGTCGAGGTCCAGGTTCGATTCCCGTCTCTGTGTGCATGGAGTTTGCATGTTCTCCMCGTGCTGGGTGGGTTTCCTCCGGGTTCTCCGGSTTCCTCCCACAGTYCAAAGACATGCAGATTACGCTGATTGGCGTTCCCAGATTGCCCATATGAATGAGTGTGTGAGTGAGTGTATGTGTGTGTGCCCTGCGATGGATTTGCACCCTGTCCAGGATGTACCATGTCCTGTCTCGTGTCCTAAGCCGCCTGTGATAGGCTCCAGGCCCCCCTGAATACAATATAAAGCGGTATAGACGATGATGAGTGAGTGTAATGTTGGACATCAGCACTGAACTAACAGAGACCTGATCATTATCATTTCTCGTTTGGAATTTTTTTCTTTTTCTGCTCATAAGAAACACCATGGTACAGTAAGGACCTCATGTGAGTCGTCATCAGTCAACTTCTGATTCGTCATTAGCACCAGAATCACAAAATATTTCAATCTAAACTTGTGTTTCAGGATGTAGTTTACTTTTAAATCATAATCCAGATCAATAAGTGTGGATATCAGCATGAAGCTATATTTTCCCAAATCTTTGGATGACTTGGAAAAAAAAGTTAATTTTAATATATATATATATACAGTATATCAGCTTTATATTCTACGCCCAACAAATGAGTTGAAACGACTTGGCTTTCGTTCAATACAAATGCAAGTTGAGGCACCAGATTAGCCTAATACTGGAAGGACTGCATTCAGCTAACATTAGACTGTATAAACACGCGTACTGTACGTGTAGTTTCCCTCATCATGAGGAGCACAGCCCTGTCCTGCTCTTTCCATTTCATTTCATACTGTATCATGTTTCTCTAACCTGCAGGATAAACTACTGAATAAATATTCCTATCATGTAGAGATGAGTTTATTGGTGCTTTACTGATATAATGCTATTAATGTATACAAATATAGGCAAAGCAATTTGTGGCATGTGCACCAACTGGCCAAAAGTTTTGTGATGCATACCATTTCCTTTTATAGCAGTGCTTTTCCTGAAGGACTTCTGGGTTGTGCTGTGAAATGGACATTGGATCAGGCCCTCCCATGCAGATGGCTCAGACTCTCTCATGTTCAATCGCAAGAATGCAACGCAAACCACCTGTACAAATACACTTCTGGCAGCTTGTATTTTGCTTTTGTGTTTGCTTGCACATAGCTCTCTGACTGTATTAGCAACCCGACATTGCAAATATCTGATTTAATACACAGGAGAGCAGTAGAATTTATTACACACACACATATACATATTATATACACACACACACGTATATATACTGTATATATGGACAAAAGCATTTGTACAAACCTGTTAATTATTGAATTCAGGTGTTCTAATCAGGACAATCTGAAGGCTTCAGCATACCAAGACATCTTGGACAGTGCTATGCTTCCAACAAGATAAAGACACGGTTTGATGAGTTCGTTGTGGAAGAACTCGACCGGCCCCAACACAGAGCCCTGAGACCTCAACCCTATCTAGCACCTTTGGGACGAACTGGAACTGGAGATTGTGAGCCAG
>QMIH01003107.1:0-33977 GCA_003987875.1 Clarias batrachus
CACGTCTCGGCACAAGCACCACGCTCACGGATTCAACTACGCCAGCTCCGACCCAGCGCGCACGCCCCTCCCCTTCGGCAGCGAGTAGATTCAACGCTCCTCAGCGGACCTGCGCGCACACACCAGGCTACAGCCCGAGCACAGCACCTGCTCAGCCGCCGCCCCTGCATCTGGATCCACTTCAGCAGCTAACGGAAGTCTCGTTCTTCTGACACTTTTCATCTGATACTCCCCCGTTGCTCTGAAAATGATGATTGATTTTCACTTAGCCAATCACGTTACCAATAAACTTGGCTAGATAGGAGCTTGTGTTCAATTAAATGAAACCATATGCACATGATATATTAAAACCTTTTCATGCTCCACAATGGGAAAAGAAACACAATTCATTCACAAAAAGAAAACTGATCTGAAGGATGGACTCCATGGACATTATCAGAGAGTTTCCTGCAAGATAAGATCGACCTAATCACTCATCTGCAAGACATACTGTAACATGTCATAAAGTAGAGCTGAAAAGATTTTTTACCATACAATAAGCCATATGCATGTCTGTAAGATGCTGTATATTATTATTATTATTGTTGTTGTTGTTATTTTTAGTATTATTATTATTATTACTATAATTATTATTATTATTACATGGGTAGAAAGTCTTATACTTTTGGAAAATGATGAGTAAATTCATTTAAATTTTTCCAATTTAATGCCTTGCAGGAATTTCTTCAATTAGTGTTTGATTTTACTTTCCTCTAATCATCATTCATTGTCTATTTTTTTAGTCCTTGTTTTGCTTTAAGGTAATAAGAGTCATATATCTGACATAGGCTAATCCAAAAGGACATTTTGCCCTTTGTTTTGAAATAACTGACTTTACCTTTGTGCTTTATAATCATATTGAGTATGTGTGTGCAAAATATGTGTCTCTGTGTGTCACTACACTAAGAACTTTTTTGCACTAGTTTAAAATGTGTCTTTTTGCACCCAGTCGAAAAAATGTCCACTTGTTTCTAATTCCTAATGACTGGTCTGTAGTTCCTTAACTTTTTCTCTTTACACCTGGGAACTGGGTGGCTTTGACATTTTTTAATACCCATTTATTGATTTATGCATACATTACTGTACCTGTACCCCAACACTGTCATCTAGGAGGCGACAGTAGTCTGCACACTGGCTATATATTATTTTAATGATTTTGCACAAAACCTGAGAAAAATGCAACAGTATTTTTTGGAACTATATAGTGTACAGTATTGTGCAAAACTCTTTAGCCACCCATCATTTCTTTATATCAAATTCAATTAAATCACGTAGATTCAATTGAAGAAATGGGAACAAATATTTTACTGAAAAAGTGCCTAAAGGAACAATAAAAAAAGGTTGTTGTTTATTTAACAATCTCAGCAGCAACCTCATTTCCCCTCTCTTCTGTTCCAACCACCAGCATTCAACATCACCAGTATACTAATCAGCGGCCTGATCATCTGTTATCATCTGCACCTGTTTCTCACTCGTGCATGCCTTAAGTTAGATGTTTATTAATGCTTGAATGATTCTTAGGTGAATAAAAAAAATTAAAAATTAAAAATTTCACTGAAAATTGTCAGGTACAGACGCTGAAATTTTTGAAAATGAGAGCCAAAAAAGGTCCTTTAGGGCGCCTGCAGAATACATGTTGCATCCAGTCTCTGTCAGAGGCACAGTGAATCTGTCTGTCCAATTTGATAGAAAAAAGGATAGTGGAGTTTTATTTTATTTTGAATTTATTAATTTTCTTTTTGTATTTGTTTAAAACACATTATTTCTCTATGTGGAAATATTTGCATTTGTATCTTTAAGCTTTGCAGTAAATATGAGGAAGTATTCTATTTGATTCCAGCACTATAAAAAGTTGAGTGTGCATGTTGCAAGAACAAAAACACTTTTCATTGATAACATTTTTTAATGCCCAGTGAAAATACACATGCCAAATTATATGCATGGTCATGCATCGGATAAACAACTTTGCCAAAAGGAGCACATTCTTGTGCCGTTCCTGCTGCCAAGTATGAGTGACATCATTGTAAAAAAAAATATTTTGGAACAAAACCTCAGTGGCATGGTGGCAGGGACCACAGAGTGCTGAAGCGTGGAGCGTGTAAATTGTCTGGCTTCAGTTTTAAAACAATCAGCTTCAAGCTGCCTCTGGAAAGAGCAAAACAATATGAGTTTCCACAGCTGAGCAGCAATGTTAGACGTGTGCACTGTCGGGCTTAACGCTCACTGCCATCGGACTCTAGTGCAGTAGAGACATGTCCTCTGGAGTGATAAATCACACTTCACTTGCCTAAGTGTGTAATGCTAACTGGATAGTAATACACAAAAAGAACTAATAAGGTAATAATAATTAAAAAAAAAAATATATATATTAAAAACTAATTCATATTAAATGATGAACAATACAACAATATACAACTTTTGGACACGTATAAAATATTCTTTGTAAGAAAACACAATGGATTTACTTGTCATAGACCACCTTTTAGCCTTTTGGTGATTTTCTCCATGGTGTCTGAATAAACATGCTGTTCAATGCAACAACAATGTTTAACTCCACCTTCCCTGGGTGATATCTGTCCTGAGTCACCACCCCACATGTTTGCATCCAAAGAGCCAGATTTTCTGGTATTTTTAATGTAATCTTGAGGAATAGTTCTCCAGGCTTCCTCCAGGCTTGTGGTTTGTTAAGCCAAACAGTGACCTATGAATCATTCAAGCATAAAAAAGTTTAACATACGGCATGAACCAGTGAGGAACAGGTGCAGATGATCAGGCCGGTGATTAGTATACTGGTGATGCTGAATGCTGAGTGGCTGGAACAGACGAGAGGGGAAATGAGGTCACTGCTGAGGTTATTACAATAAACAGCCAATATTTAAATAGTATCTTCAGGCACTTTGCAGTCTGTCACATTTCTTTAATTTAATCTACATGATTTAATTCAATTTAATATGAAGAAATGATGGCTGGCTCAAGACCATTGTACAGTACTGTACACTCAAATTAATTATGGAAATTGATTTGTTTAGGTTTAAAATTTGATTACGTTGAGTATAGCACCTTATTGGGATTGAAGTTTACTCATCATATTCCTGGTTACACTTAAGATTTATGGATGGATTAAGTCCGTTTTAAACCTACAGTATATAATGTTTAGTATAAAACATCTCTCTGACTCTTAAAAACCACTTTATTTATGGGCAATTTAGCTTACAGTCCACTTACCGGTGGGAGGATACCGCACAGCAGTTCACTTCATATTCGCAAATGAAAGCACATTAAAAACACCAGCTTTTTTTTTTTTTTGGGAGTTGAACAATTCAAAATGATGTTTAGTGCATGATAATATAATTTTATTTAAGTAACTGAGAACTGTGCCTACTAAGTGCCTAATCCACACACACACCAGTAAATCAATCAGAGTCATTTTAAAACAATATATTCAGTTCTTCTAATCTAATGGCAATAAGTCATTATGTCATTTAAATTTGGAGCATTAGAGTAATGATTACTTTATTGTGTTGTTTAAGTGTTTTGCACTGAAATTGACTAATTAAAAAAGGAAACAACATCAAAGGTACTTGATTCTAAAAAAATAACTTTGATTAAGGGTAGAGTCAGCCGGAATATAAGTTTGATGGTTCTTTTTTTGCAAAATCTTTAAATCATTAACATGAATGTGAATAGTACATTAAAATCAGAAAAAGGCAAATAAAACATTACTCAAAGTGTATTATACTTCAACCAGTGCAGATTCTGAGATGGAAAAGTGTGTTTTTCCGTGTGCTCAGAGACATATTGCAGATATTAGTATAATAGTACTCATGTTTACAAAGTCAGATTCCTACAAAAATGGTTGAGAGCAGAGTGGAAGGATGTGACTGCTCCAGAAAGGACCGATTTCAACCTCAATGAACACTTTTGTCATTAATAATAAATTGCAAAATAAGGGTAAAATTACCCATTTAAAATTTTTCCATCAGAAACGCGTCCTCCTTCACTTGCCGCAAATGGACTCGGAGGAAAGTGGCTCATTTGTTAAATGTGAAGGCAATGGCCATCTGCACAGCTATCAGTTATACACGCGTGTCATTTAAAGAGAGCACTTAGCATCACAGGAGACAGAGATCATCAAATCATCACACAGATCCAAATTGAAGGTGTCAAATTGTATGGATTTGTGTGAATTTCAACACACAATGTCTCATATATTATTATTCAGATTGACTTCATCATCTGCATATGTATACATCTGATATATCCAGATATATGATAAATTGTAAACTAAGGTCATAAGTCATTGTCACAATCATTATCTTCTCGTCCTGTGTTCATCAGTGTGTAGTACAAACAATAAACACAGTGTAATTACACCAATATCGTAAATTCACAAGCAGGCGCGCTGAAGGCTATTCTAAGCTCTTGCCGGATGACGGTGGTACAGAAAGCAGACTAGTTATATCCAGTGACTGGGAACTTGCCTATATTTTTTCTCTGTGAATCCTAAAAAGACATGAGGGGTGTTCAAGTCAAACCAGGACTTTTGATTGTGCAGATTATCAGAACATGTTATCTAAAGCACCTTACACTAATGCACTATTCCAGCGTTTCACTAGTGCTTGGAAACCATCAAGGTAGAACAGTTTAGTACCATGATTGGACTGCCTGCTTTACATCATCGTCAAATCCTAGTCTCACATGAACTCCTGTGATGGGACTTTCCTTTAATAGAGAAACAGGATGGTTTAATCAGCAATAGGTTTTTTTTTAGTTTTTGCAGGAGAATGCATGACCTCATACTGGGTACCGCACTGTTTACAGATTACATGGAACTCACCTGGGATTAATCGCTTCATCCTGTCCTTGCTCCGAGCCGTTCCACATGTTTGGGTCATTAAAAGGGTTCCTGGGAGGCCAACGTTTCTGATGTGAAACAGGCTGTTCAATCATGGCTCTGGTGTACTGAGAAAACTCACATAACTGTGTTCTGTTATTCTGCATCCCAGTTTGACTTGAAAGCCCCTCCTATTTTGGATGGTAACACTGATACAGAACGTCATTCATATCTGACTGTCGGTGTTGCAGATCTCCTTTGGCTGCCTTCAATTTTCTCGCAACAAATCACATAAATATTGATAATCATGTAGGTGTTCAGATATAATATTTTTTGGAATTCTGAACTCAACATGACTTTGCTCAGGCACAAAAACAGAGCTGTGGGCCTGGTTGTAAAGATTGTGTGTCTGTTTATATGCATTGGATGACTCATTCTCTTGGTCCCTAGGAATATGGTAATAATGAAGATCTGGCAGCTAGCGGCGACTCCTATTTAGCAAACAGAACCACCAGAGGGGTGCCAGAAGTGGCAGAAATGGGCAAAAACAAAAGGCATGGGTGCCCTTCAATTTCATTTGCTTCCCGGAGTACAAATTGTCACAGAGCTGGCACGGAATAGTAATTTTCTCTGTCATAAACATCACACCATTTAGCAGAGTAAATGAACTGCACGGCTTACATCGGAGTAACAATTTAGACGCACCTTTGCTTGGCAAAGGAGTTCACGCTCTATCAAACACGTCGTCAATGAAAACTTAAGAGTGCAAGTAAGCAGTGCATAAAACACTAAGGGAGTGACCCTGAGGAGACAGATGGACGATGAGGCATGTGGAGTACAGCCCTCTGAATCCATGTCCAAGATGACAACAGAGAATTCCAGGCTGCTTTGATCAAAGGGAACCTGCTCAGACTCCTCATGCTAAAACCATCACTTTTTTTTTTACATTTAAGGTTATGTAACATGTATCTATGCCATTATTTTGATGAATTTGGGATACTTGGTAGTTGCCTTCAATGAATGCATGTATGTATGTATGTATTTACTACTGTATATGTATGTATGTATTTATGTATGTGCAGTGGGATCCAAAAGCTTTTAACCACATTTAAAAGATTTTTTTTTTCATAAAAAATTTGAAATAAACAGGAGATTGTGAAGAATATTAAAAGATTTTAAACAAAGAGTTATACATGCGTAGGTATGGTCAGGAGTAGCTCAGTGGTTAAGGCATTGGACTACGGTTCGGAAGGTCCCAGGTTCAAGTCCCACTACCACCAAGTTGTCCCTGTTGGGCCCTTGAGCAAGGCCCTTAACCCCGACTGCTCAGATGTATAATGAGATAAAAATGTAAGTCGCTCTGGATAAGGATGTCTGCCAAATGCCTAGATGTATTCCACACTATTTCTACGGCACTAGTTAAAAGTAACCAATTTTGTTGTTACTGAGCACACTGACTGCTTTGCACAAAAGGTTTAATTTGCCTCATACCTAATCTCTTCTCTAGAAGCATGTGTTCAGACGTCATTTGATCTAAAAATGTATCATACTGTCAGGTTTTGCACAAACATAGGGAGCCAGTGCCAGCTTCAGCAAACACCGGCGTTGGCAGCTAATTACGCTGGCGCCCCATTCTGTGCTGTCTAGAAAACTAGCAGGCCACTGTGCAAGATCACGCTTTGAACCTGCACCCAAAGATGCCTTGGCTGGAGATTTCAGGTTTCAGTTGTGACCTTATTATGGCCATGTGTCACTTTTACATCACCACAAAGCACGGACATAAAATGGTATCAGCCATAGTGTTCTCACTTCAGAGTTACGTACATTTTTAACCAGCCATTCATGTCAATGTTGCAAATAAGTACCAGTTTTAGGAGATAATATAGAGCCTTTTTAAAAGCTCAGTCTTGTGGATTTTCTTCCATTTCAGATTCATTTGGCAACCTCAGAACCTACAGCACCTTGATGTTAATGAGACATATCAGAAGGACATTCAGATTATATTCTAATAGGATAATGGTACAGTAGCTCAGCAGGTTAAGGCTCTAGGTTATTTGATCAGAAGGTCAGCATGTCAAGGCCCAGCTTCACCAGGTTGCCTTGGGCGAGGCCCTTAACCCTGTCTGCTCCCGGGGTGCTGTACCATGGCCGACCCTGCGCTCTGACCCCAGCCTCCAAGCTGTGACATGCAAAGAAAGAGTTTCTCTGTGCAATTATTATTAATGTATGGCAAATAAAGATTTTAAATATAAGCTTAAAGTAAGACATAAAAATTGACTAAAGCAGTCTTTATGAAAGCTGACATGATTTAAAGTAAGCCTTTATTAATGTTTATGTAGGATTATGTCAACTGTCATGAATAACTTACTTACAAAATTACAAAATATTATTGTTGATTATGGGGTATTGACAATTCTTAGAGACTGGCAAAAAAAAAATAGCAGAAGTATTTCCTTATGTACGGTTATTAAAATAAATGAAGTTGGAATCAAATCGAACGGATCTTCAAATTGATTTTGTGCACAAACGAAATGAACGAACAAAATGGTGCTAAAGAAAACATCCATAACTCTATTGCAATATGTGGGTAATTAAGCTCCATCTGCATAAACAGCACTTTGTATGAGAACAATATGTCAAACATTGTTGTCTTTCAGTGGACGCAAACACAAACCAGTTCTGCAATTCATTATTAAAGGCTCAACCAGCAAACGTGATCGTGCCATGATCTGCTTTCGATCAGCTCTATTTGATCAGTATGTTGCGGTTAATCTTCAGCCAGATCAAGTGTGAGTATGTAACTAGTTCCTACAGTTGAAGCCGTCCGCTTTACAATTATTTCCCTCATGGATGGTTTGTGAGGACATCCTACTGGAATGTACTGGCAGCCAAGAAAATAGATACTCAATGCTACAGGATATAATCTCCATATAATCGCTCAATGATGACAAGGACAAACTCAGGCAAGATGGATCCACCTATTCCAGGAAAACGAAAAGATCACGGGATGTGCGGTGTTCATTGCAGAGGACTAATGAGTACCATGTTGCTGCAGAAAAATAAAGACATGGCATGGTATAAAAGCTGAGTGATTTTATCAAAAGCATTCCATTGTGTACCACTGTCTTGGCCTCATCCATCTCTAGACACGCCCTCTTAGGTCTGAAAGCTTACAGATGTTGTTTGCTGGGATGAATATGTGTTAACTCTTATGGTTAAGTTCATGACATTCTAAAACCTGACATATGATGTTATGCAATTAATCCAGGTTTCCTACTATATACAGTATAAGGAATAAATAAATAAACAAGAATATGACTAGTATCATAATCAGCACTGGTTCTTGTTCTTAGTTTGTCTCAGCTGTTCATACTGTAGCTGTGCTCAGTCTACCAATGTTTAAACAGACAGAAGTGTGCAGTAAACTCCAGCTCATCCATTAAACTAAGTGTTCTTGTTTTATTGGAGAAAACAGGACCACTGGGTGTGTATATATATAAAACTATGTTTATTGTGAAACTTACAGCAGGAGCTCTGTTATGTACCAGTCCAGACATGAAGCTACTACGACAGCAAAAAAAAAAAAAAAAGGAAAAAAAAGTGCAGTCTAAGAGACACCTAATCCATTTAAACCATTTTCTTTTTGTAAAGGAAAAAATTGTGTGCTATCATAACATGACAAATGAAAACGAAATGTTCTTTTTGTTTCTTCGCCTTGAGTCTTAAAAGGGTTTCATTTACCATATAAGGTTGGGTGTAATGTTTTCCGTTACATTTCCTTTGCGCCGGAGAAATTTATTTGAAAAAAAATCTTGTGACATTTAGTCTCCTGGGTTTTATAGATGTTCCTTGAATATCTTTCTTCAACAGGAAAAATGCATGTGTCAATGCTGTACGAATACCCCCTGGATGAGAAGCCGATCCATCTCAGGTCACAAACACACACATTCAGAGCCTTACAACATAACATACTGGCATGTTCTTGGACAGAGCGAAGAACGGAGAGGTACAGTAACCCTCAACCTTTCACAATAAAATTATATAAACAGTATATAAATGAGCTTTAGTTCAGAAGTTTCCGAGCATGATAAGTATTGGAGGCAGTTGTAGGACAAAGTACTAGTGAATACTTATCATGCTCAGAAACTTCTGAACTAAAGCTCATCACGACTTTGAGGATCCAACTGTCAGTAGATATGGAAAGAGATTGGACAGTTGGATCCCTCAAGTCGTGATGTTAACCTTTCAGACATGTCTGTCTTGTCTGTCTTCCTTGGCCATTTTTTCTAGATGTATCTTTTATAACTCTTCATGTTGTCATGTCTTCTTTAAGTCAAATCCGGAGACAGAGATAAAATGTCAAGGTAAAATGTCTTTCCTGTTGATTCCTTCCACAGTGTTTGGAATTCCTGTCCTTGTTGCATGAAACAGTGGTGGCCAAATGTATTAAGACAACATTCAGTATGACAGTTATTATTGTTGTCCTCGTGCACAAAACTGGCTATGTGACAATGGTATTCAGCTTCTGGAGCCATAGCTTGTGTCATCTCCCGACCTAAACCCATTAGAAAGCTAAAGAATGAAGATGAAGTGTGTAGTAGCAGTCAGGAAAACTTGACCTCAAGAAGAAGTGAGCAGACATGGACTGAGTGAGTCACACAAGATTACTGCAGAAGTAAAACAAAGAACTTCATACTAAATATTGATTATTGTACAGCAATTTCATTTAATTGAATTTCAAATTCAGTCCTAATTACAGTAGGTCCTGCAACAGGATACTGTCCAGAACTGTACATAAATATGAATTTGCACTCCTAGTACACTGTGTGTGCATCCACATGTACATACAGTACCAGTAAAATGTTTGGACCCAAGTTTGGATTTATTTTCTACATTTGGATTTTTCAAACCTATAAAATAACACATATGTTGTTAGGTAATTAAGTAAAAACAGCAACAACATCATCAACAACAACATCAACAACAACTGTCAGTTGTTACTTACCTCTGCTGCAGAGGAGAATTTCATTTAGAGTTACCAGCCTCAAAAAATCACCAATTAACAAACAGCACTGTGGGTTAGATCCAAGGTGAAGGTTTTACAAGAGCATAAGTAGCAGACACATCTCAACATCAGGTTTTCAAAGGGCATTTTTGCATATTTTGGATGCCTTCAGCATTGTTCCGCAGTGTAGAAAGAAATAAAAATCAGGAACGACCATAAAATAAGAGGGTGTGTCCAAACATTGGACTGGTAGTGTACTGTATACAGTCTCTCAAGTGTTCATTATGTTACACAACACATCAGAATGGAAGTGCAACAACAAAAGTGCAAGAAGGAACACTCTGCTCACCTCATTTTACTCTTGTCATAGGACATAGATTTATTTCCACAGAACAAAGATTGCTCTATTAAACTGTTGTTAATGATCATAAACAGCCATAGACACGTCTAAGAAAACAGACAGAGCAATTTTATGGTTCATTGCAAGTGTGCTCATATGTTCTTAGATTTATTTATTGCATGCATATGTCTTGACTACGTCCTAACCAGCAAAAGTAAGAAATAAATCAACGTCAGGGTACATGAAATCAGTTCAGTGCTGACATATTTTAAAAGTCCTCTGTAGCCAGTCTGATTCCTCTTCAGTGGCTCCCGCAGGCTCCCTGCTCACTGGCAGATACAGAAAGGACAAGCATCGTCCGTCATCCATCTCCTGTAAACCCAGTGTCCCGAAAACCTTTCTGGAAAATCCACTGTGAAAATGCAGCTGCGTCACATGTCATGCAGGAACGAGTGTGTGCTGGTCCTCATCAATGTCTATCATTAAAAGATATAGTTTAACATGAACACTCATGTCTGCGAATTTTACAAGCTGTTTCCACACACATTTCGCGAACGCATGCAGACACACACACGCACACAAACAAACGCACACACCCACACATGCACACACCCACACACCTGAACACACACACACACACACACACACACACACACACACACACACACACACACACACACACGAACACACACAAACACTCACACACCCACACACGCACACACCCACACACGCACACACCCGAACACAAGCACACACACACACACACACACACACTCACACCATGTTCAGAACCAGTATACAGACTTGGCACGCATCTCCTGCAGCCCGGAAAGAAGGCCTGCATGAAAGTTTAACCTCAGGAATGAGAAACATCTCCAAATGAAGCCATAACACTCTTTTGTTAGGCACTTTATTCTTGTTATGGGGGACTAATTACAAAGGAAATTCTCTACTGAAATCTGAAGATCACCAAGTCCTAGTCCATCAGCACTACCATCATGTAGCTGTAGGTTACCAAGTTCAAATGACCAAGGATAACAAATGGTTTTGATAAGGTGATCACCTCATGACCTTTTACTGCACATGGCAAAGAAAAAGGCTTTGATTCTTACAACAGATGTGTGTATCAGCTTGGATAGGGCAGCTGTATTGAGTGTTATGTTGTTGTTCTGGTGTTTCCCAGGAAACAGAAATCTAACATACCTGGATGTCGTGCCTGTATGATCCAACTATTGCTGCTTCTCAGGTGCAGGTATGTGTATCTATTGATATGGTAACCTGGTCATTCAGTACATTCAGGTCATCAGCTGGCTTAATTTTGTTGCTGAGACTAGACCTGTCCAACTCAGAAAAACAACCTCAGATCATAACACTGCTTCCAGAGGCTTGTACAGTGGCCACTATGCATGATCGGTGCATCACTTCATACGCTTCCCTTCTTACCCTGACACACCCTTCACAATGGAGTCGATCAGGACTCATCGGACCACGTGATCTTTTAGCTTTGCCTCACTATCCTTAGAGATTTTAATAATGCATCGGGCAGTTCTTAACCCAGTTCCAGTCATTTTAAACCTCATTAGCTGTTTCCTTTGCATAATGCAGGCCAATAATATGACCCTTCTGAAAGAACAATATTTACAATGTATAACATTACAAGTGATAATCATTTACATTATATGTTATTTTCCCCTCTCTTTTTAAAACATAATATCCACCAAAAAATGACTACATTATGTTGTGCATCCACCATGTAAATCCTACACCTGTGTTTGAGTTGTTACTATAGAAACAAAAACATTTTAGAGCAAGTGCATTAATACAATCATGCTACTTGAAATGTAATCAGATCTATGGTTAAAGCTGCAGTTTATAAAAAAAAATATATATATATTACTACCTAATTAGTAACCAACAACTGCACTGTGTACAACTAAGCTTTCACTCAAGTTTAGAGGCAGCTTATACAGTAACAGTAAGTAGCTCTACTTTTTTACTATGTAAATGCAAGACCTAACTCTATCAGACATATCTCCTTTAAAGTAGAAACAACAGCACACTAGAATTGTTGAAATATGATGGGCCCTGGATGTTATGCTTACTGGGACTCCTGTTTTGGTAAAATGCTGTCTAAATGATTGATTAAGATAAAGATACAGTATATACAGTCACTGTTAAGGTGTAATAAATAAGGACCTTGAGATGACAGTCATAATAAATTACAGTACTACTGCTCCTGCCACTACTTTACTACGACTGCTACTACTACTTCTACTAATAATAACAATAATAAAAAGAAGAAGAAAAAAGTCGATGTTCTTATATTACACGATATTATTATATCGTAGCATTCTTAAAGAAATGAAAGACATACATGGACTGTATAAATGTGTCAGAGTTCAAAACCCATAATCTGCACTCCGGACCACACACACCACACCAATTAAACATGAGGTCCAGCACACAAGCAATGCGTTACTGAGATGTATTGCAGGAGCTGCAAGAACTGGCATTATGGCTTTTTTAGGAAAGTGAAAACTTGCACTCGGTGGAGATTTACATTAGCTAGAGAGCATTTGTTTTCACACCATGCATTTCCCTGGAGAAGAAAGCAATGTCACTTCATCAGAGTCAAACAATATGGCTCGAGAGCAGGACAAGAGCAAAATGAATATTTAGAACAGTCAAAACAAATCTACTAACAGCAGCCAAACCATGCTAGACTCTAGATTTGAGTCTAGAGGTAATGCTATGTCTCCTTTAATACACAGAAGTGAGGCGTTAATTTAAGGAATACATTATTTCAGCATATTGGCTTTTAATCCTTGATGTGATGACACTTTTTGATGTTTAAAACATTAGCACTATAAAGCAATGACAGAAGAGAAAAACAAGGAAAAAGAACAACAGGAGAAATGCTGGAAATTGCCTATAGTCTGTGAAGTTGTCTTTAACAAATAAAGAAAATGTCACAATCTGAATCATACAGTAGAAATGGTAGAATGGTCCCAGTTTTAAACTGTAAAACGACTATTATTAAGCCTATTCTCACATTATATTTCTTTATTTCTCCTGAAATTTAAACTTTCAGTCTAAAATAGTGGATGATATGCTGTAAATATTAAACCAGTACTGTTAGCAAATTCAGCGCTTGTGCTAGGCTGTTTGTGTCGCTGTTTCAGCAGATCTAGTCTGTCTCATGTAGTATTGGCCACAAAAGACTAAACTCCCAGAGGAGACTTGAGAAGCTCTGAGACAGAATGAGTCCAAAGTGACACACTCTCACTAAAGGTTTATGTGTCACCCTCTATACAGACACCTCGAATAAGGCCAGTGGTCCAAGGCAGATTTCTCCTTCTAGTGAATTCCTTCAAGCCATTAAGTTAAGGAATAAAATAAAATACTGTAATATTGTATACTCATCATCTATACTGCTTAATCCTGTATTCAGGGTCACAGGGGGTCTGGAGCCTATCCCATGAGACTTAGGGCACATGGCAGGGTACACCCTGGACAGTGTGCCAATCCATCACAGGGCACAGACACTGTGACAAATTCATTTTTGTAGAACCTGTTCTGACATATTCATTTGATGTGAATATCTGTGGTGCATTTGATTCACCTCTGCAATGCAAAAATGTTTTGTACTGTTTATCACATAATTCATTATGTGTAAAGCCACTGACTGTTTTCATTCACAATAGAATATCTTAAAGCGTTTTATCATATAACACATTAAGATGAAAAAGACAAATTTTGCAGAATGTGTGAACGGTAGTTTTTACTCTCAGAACTGCGTTCTCTTATTCTGCACAACCAGACAGTATTAGAATGAATGTATTAGTCTGTCTTGGAGCCAACATTGTTATCTGAGCTGTAACGAAAAGGTAATCAACACCTTCTAAAGGATCAAAATTGAAAATACAATCCAATAATTAAAATAATAAGTTCTTTTCATCATTCTGGGCATGCTGATGCTTGAACTGTGAAAAAATGGCAATCATAGGATAAACTAATTCCAGTGTAAACCTACACGGGCAGTAAAAGCTGCTGTCAATCATGGGTCAAGATGAAACATTACATTCACTATCAGGATGATGGCCTGTCACTATTAGGCAGCTATCACATATTTACCAGCAACATAGAAACCCACCATAGAGTTCAGATTTCACTTTTTGAGTCTTTCCTCTGCCATGAACTCAAGAGCCAGCTCTCTGCAGGAGTCAGGAGTCAGGATCGATTTGGGGCTTGTTTGAAGAAGGCTGAATTTGTCTAGGTTTGTTTTCACACAGATAAATTTCTTCCAAATCACAGATCAATAGTGTAGTTTTATGTCATGTTGTCTATCACTTCCCACACTAATTCCCAACAGTTTTTATTTTGCAGTTGAGGAAGGACTAAGCATATCTAATTTAGCATCACAGATCCAGGGTTTAGGGTTTAGTCCTTAATTTAGGATACTGCCTGACCATATCATGTTCTCCATGCGTTTCTTTCACCTCCCAAAAACAAAATGTGGTGATATTATAAAGTTTCCAGATTATCTCTGTTTACAAGCTCTGTTTTTTTCGCCATATGTCCTCCCTCAGACACCTTAAAACATAGCAGTAGAATTGGTTATTGATGGTCTGGTCCCTGTAGACAAATGTTCGATGGACAATGTCACAAATGCCTTGTCCATCCAGATGATGGACTCTTCCACTGTAAACACTGTTGCTTTGTCTCGGGTCACACCCAGGTTTCATCAGCGGTAATGATCCTCAACATGGTCATCCAGAGTTCTTGGCAGACCTCAATGCATTGTTTCTTCTGCTCCTGGGTCAGCAGCCTGGGGACAAACTTGGCAGCAACATGGCACATGTTCAAATCACAAGAGAGGATTGCCTGGACTGTTCCGTACAGTATGACACACAGACAATGGCAGCAATGTTGTGAATTGTTCTCCAACGATCATCATGCACAAGATGTTGAAAAGATCCGGCAAGTTCGGTGGATGGGCTTGTTGAAGGTCTTCCTGATCTCTTGTCGACTTCCAGTGATGTTCGTGCTACATCTTGAACAACTCATTGTAGCATTGCTCTAAACCTGCTGAATCATGTCACTTGTATTCAGAATTTCATGGCCACTCTTTATTCTAACTTGCTGTTCATGATGAAATAGCAGACATGGTAACGCACATTGTCAGAATAGTACAGCTCCCGATGTACACAGGACAATGTCTTTTGGCACAGATATGCAAATGATCAGATCATTATTTAAGTTTCACCAAAGGTTTTTCCGTTTTTCTGGATTACAAAACAACTTTTACACTCAACAAACATATCAAACTCTTACCACAGAAAAAGAACTCAAGTTTGAAAATGTTATTCATACACATGTGTATCCTATGAAATACGATGACTCCTTTCTGTTCTATATTGTGTGTAGTAGTGTTTGATTTTAAAAAAACAAATCAGCTACTTATCCTTTCTTTCAAGACATGTTAACAATAAGCTTTGTTTTTCATTCGGAACAGAGCAAGCATTTAAATTCTCTAAGCAGACAGGAGGTGTAGAATATACAACAGACTACCAAACTGCATTAAATTAAAGTGATATGGAAGCTCAGAGGGTTTCTCCAGTTTCAGTGGGAAACCAGAAACCAGCTTTGTGAGAACAGAGGGATTTAGAAAAAACTCAACAGCACTATTGATTAAACTTGTTGCAGAGGTTCTCTGGCTGCATGAAGAAGACTGGCCTTTGAAATTGGGGCCAGGACTAATCTCCTCCCAGCACAACAGACCCATCTAGTACCACAACAAGCATGTAGTTTTCACTCTTTCGTAGGAATCTATACACACTTGGTCTCACAATGATGCAAACTCATACACACGGCACATGAAATTCTCCAACGGCAATGACAATTTTGTGCGTTACTGAAAAGGAATTACTGAAAGGCCCTATGAAATGAAAATAGGACGCTGAAGAGGATGATGACAGTAATCATAAAGCAAAGGAGAAATAAGATGTAAACATCGTGCTCCTAACGACCGCCATTACTTGTGTTTTCCTTATTGTGCAAAATGAATGAGGACAATGAATTATTCCCCTGTGCAATTTCTTGCTCTTGCTGCTGTGAGGCTTCAATTGCCGCATCGAGCCTGTGCATGTAAGTCGGAACAAGCAGGGCGTTCAGTATAATTGTACAAATGGGAAAAAAGTAGAAATTACAGTTCTTATGTGGGACATGATAAAATGTGCATATGATGATCATTTTTACTCACATGAAAGTGTAAAAAAAACAATATACACTACTTTTAATAATGCACATGTTTACTCATTCACTTATCCAATCAATCAATCAATCAATCAATCAATCAATCATGCATGTATAGATCATGATCACACCAAACATCAAAGTGGGGAAAAAGGTGTGAGCTCATTGATCTCTCTTTATTCCAGATAGTCTGTTGGAGAGATGGAATTTCAAAGGTCTCTAGAGTTTACAGGTAGTAACTCAAATAATAACTCTTTAGAACATGTTAAGCAAAAAATATCAAAGTATGCACAGCACATCACATTATGGCGGTGAACAAGCTACAACAGCAAAAGACACCAATCTGTTCCTCTCCTGTCAGCCAAGAACTACTGTAGTATCTGATGCTACAGTGTGCACAGAGTCACAAAAATTGGACGGCTAAAGACTGGAAAAAGACCTGATATTTTACTTTTGCTCTTTTTTTAAAGCATATGATCACATAAACAGGAAAAGCCATCACACAACATACCACTCATCCTTGGCACCTCTCTTCTATTATGCTAGAAAAAAAAACACCTCATCTATTTTATTCATCTCTCGTCTACTATTTCATGCAGACACACACACATTTCTACCTCTCGTGCATTATGTGAGTCAGACAGCAGTGCAGGGACAGTGTGCTGAGGAGAAACAGCCAAGCATGCACCTGTCTCTGCCCCAGATAGTGCCAACAATTCTCCATGTGCACGGGGCCGCAACATGGCTCGCTCAAGCAGGAACAATAAATTCAGTCCTGACACAAAGGGGGAGGCTGTTTTCACCATTTACCAGCACCACAGCCACACATACAGTATATTCACACAAACACAACATTCTCAGGCAGCCTCAATCCTGAATGAATGTGTTCTTTTGGATTAGAAGCTTGCTGTTATTGTATTATATTAAAATGACTGTGCACCAGTGCACAAAGCAAGGTCCGCAAAGACATTCATGAGCGAGTTTGGTTTGGACGAACTTGACTGTCCTGACCCCAATTCAATAGAACACCTGTGGTATGAATTAGAGCAGTGACTTCGAATCAGGCCTTCTTATCCAACATCAGTGTCTGACCTCACAAATGCGCTTCTGGAAGAATGGTTAAAAATTCCCATAAACACACTCCTAAACATTGCGGAAAGCCTTCCCAGATGAGTTAAAGCTGTGATAGCAGCAAAGGTGGGCCAACATCATATTAAATCGTATAGATTAAGAATTCGATGTTACTCAAGTTCATATGCATGTAATAGCAGGTGAGCGAATACTTTTGGCAATATCGTGTACAGTTAAATCTTGGATTGTGAGCATAATTCAATTCTGGAACGCTGCTTGTAATCCAAAGCACTTGTATATATCAAAGTAAATTTCAGCATAAGAAATAATGGATGAACCAATGATTCATTTCACAACTACAAAATATTAATATAAACATTATTAATAGAAAATATAAAAGTAAAATTACTATAAATTAACCTGCACTTTACCTTAGAAAAGAATCAGGCTGCAGAGAGACGAGAGAGGAATGGAGGAGGAGGGGGGCTACTATGTAGAATGTCTTTCACACACACACACAGGCACACACACGCACACACACACACACACACACACACACACACACACACACACACACACACACTACATTGTTGTTAAACAGACTCATCTCCTGCACTGCTACACTCTTTTCAACTTTTTTTCTTCATGAGGGCCATTGTTGCAGTACAGTTACTAAAGAGCAGTCACTACACTTAGACAGAAGATTTAAAAAATGCTCACACAAACATGGTCAGACACCACAGCGAGCACCTCCAGAGGTCTTACAGTATGGTGTCGATGCCGCGAGGGACCAAAGCTGCCTAAGCAGTATAAGGAAAAAAAAATTCTCATACTGCTCAGAATGTTTTGCATTGTACTGTCATGACTAATTGCTTTATATGAAGTCCATTGTTTTTCAATAACACCATGAAGTGTTTTTTTTTTCATCATACCACACATTTTATTCATCTTATTCCACCACAGCTTTACTGTTATTGACAATAATAATACTTTGGAGAGACATGTAACATAATTTCCCCAGATATATCTTTCCCTCAATGGTGCTGAATTTTTGTGATGGAAAACTTCATACTACAAATTACTGATTTGGAAATTTTAAAAATGCTTAAGCTTCTCTTTGTCACTTCTGCCATTCAGGTCCCTGTGAATTAGTTGTTAATATAGAAACCAGAACAAGGAGCACATTATTATAAACCTGTGATCTGAAACACAATTGGCAGCGTTAGAGCTATGGTTAGAGAAAATCAATCAACAATTTCTCCCCTTCTGTGATGGAATGTCGGCTAATATGCCCAGAATGGCTTATTTTTTTCTACTTAGCCTGTTTGTCATAAATCAGAGCAATGATATTTTTGCATTATAGAATTTCTTTTTAAAAATAATATTTGAAAAGAAATACATGTAATGATAGTCATTTACAAATAGATGTCAACTTACAACATTCTAATTTCATTGAATAATAGGTGCATTTTTACAGTATTACAGTAAGGTATTAGGAAAACGGTTAAAATCTGTTTTATGCATTTAAATTCCAGTGGGTGTGCACCAATTTGTAGATTCCATCATGCAATGGAATACATATACACTAACTATGCAATGCCATATTTAGGTCAATTAGCTATTATAATTAGCTGCTCAGCTGATATATTTAGTATGGAGAGATTTAAAATGCCTAATTACAAACACAACCAAATGCAAAAGATACCTATAGTTAAGTGAGTTGGGATACAAGGCTGCATATAAAGTATTTATGAGGTGGCATGTTGGCACAGCAGATAGCACTGCCAGTCATGAGCTCAGGTTACCTTCTTTCTACCAGTGTCAATATGGTTTTCTTATGGATTGTTTCAGTTTCTTAAGGTTCCTCACACCTCCCCAACACATGGTGGTAAGTGTTATTAAAGTAAATGGTGTAAAATATCCAAAAAGCTAAAACAAAACAAAAAAACCCTGCAGTGCCTAGAGTGCAAACAGAATAAAAACATGATTAACTTAAATGGCAATTCAAGATCCTTCTAGATTTTTATTTTAGTTTCTTTTTATTTTTATGAATGTGTACTGACATCAACTCATAAATAAGTCATCATTGTAAACAGGTGCACTTGACTTCCATTGTATATTCAAGACACTTCCATTAACAGGCTCGTGAACTCACAGCCTACCATCAATTTTGCACATTATGCGACACATATATTATTCATGAGACGTAATGGGCTGAAACAGATTCGGTTTCCTTTACCGCCATTACTTCAGTTCTGTTTCCTCAACAATAATTAGCATGGGAGCATGGGCTGCAGATAGGTTTCTAGCAAGTTGTCAAAAACATACACACACACGCACACACACACGCACACGCACACACACACACACACACACACACATACACTCTCTCTCTCTCTGCAGGTCCCTGCTCAAGGCCACCTCCCCGAGGTCACTCTCAGTGGCTGGCATGTCATGAAAGCTGGGCTTGCACTAATTACATGCGTCGTGTAAACAGCACAGCCACTCTCACAGTCTTTTCCCTTCCTTTAGCTGTCAGTGCAGATGCCATTTTCCTCTGTACATCTTTAAAACTGAGCCTGGGCTTTCAGATATCCGTCACATGTTCTGTCCAATTGATGAACACACACCCGCACACAAAAAAACTCTGGTTTTTGTTGCCATCACACACAGCAGTAACATCGGACTGAGGAAAGGAAGACAATTTGTAGGTTTGTTTTGTGTTTTCCCTTCATGGTACTGAAACGTTCACATGACACACTGCTAGACTGCTGGGATGGGAAATTCATCAGATGAGAACAACTCAAACAGATTCTTTTAAGTTAAAATCTAAAGTTAGGGCTGATGTCTAATTTTGGATGATCATATTCAATCACTTCATGAAGATAATATACCATGTCATCCAGTCCTTCTGCTTCAGAGAACTTGCTTCCAAAACCTACAAATGGAACAGCTCAATGTACTACAAAGTTTTTTTTTCCCCCTTAGTCTGATACTTAGGAACAGTACACAGGCACAGTCTATTTATATATGTTTTACATGAATATTATACAGAATAAAAGGCAATATTATGGATATTATTCTTGAGTGAGTAGCATTTTGAAATTGTGTGAGGAAGATTTTTATTTTGTAACTCACTTATTAAAGCTATCACTCAACTCAAGTGTTCTCTTTTCAAGACATTTGCAATAATAATTGACATAATAATGAATAAAAAACTAATTGCATTTGTCTATTAGGAGATCTTTTATGTTCATGTGCAAGTAATGTTCTTATGCCCGATTTTCCTTTTTTCCACCATTCTTCTTTTTTTTTTCAAACTTTCCTCAGACAGTAATGTTAATTTGGCTTTAGTAATGGCACCAAGCAGTTGTATCACAAATAGTACACATCGGTCAGCCGTAAGAATATAACCATCTGCCTAATATTGTGTCAGTCCTTCTTGTGTCATCAGAACAACCCTGAACCAAGGTATGGACCTCTGTCCATATGTGCTATGATAACTGGTACCAAGGTGTAGTTGTAGCAGATCCTTTAAATCCTGTAAATGGTGAGGCATTCATAGATCAGCCTTGTTTGTTCGGCACATCCCACAGATTCTCAAGAAGACTAGGTTCTGGAGAATTTGGAGAATGAGTGAATGCTACTGTAGGACACTGAGCATCACATTGTCTTGCCTTCTTCCTTGTTGGAATAAGTGCATCCTGGAACCATCTATTGTCCAGATAAGTGAGTCAGACACCCAGCCAGCCACATGATCTTTCAGTGATTCAAGATCCAGTTCTGACATCCATTGTCAGGAGCTTTCAGCAGTAGACAGGGGTCAGCATGGGCACTCTGGCCAGTCTGGAGCTACACAGTCCTATACACAAAAAGCTATGATGCACTGTGTGATCTGATTCCTTCCCATCGTACCCAGAAATATGTTTTTCAGCAATTTTGGCTACAGTACTGTAACTCTTCTACCAAATTGGCACAAACAGACAAACAGACAGGCACAAACAGGCTAGCCTTTGCTTCCCATGTGATTACTGAATCTTGGATACGTCACCAGTTCACTGGATGTCCTTTCTTGGTGGGTTTCCTCCCCCAGTCCAAAGATATGCAGATCATTCTTCTTCTCTATTACACACGTTATTTTAATATACTTTACTAAATTATTCGGATTTACTTCAAGCCACTCCATAACTAGGCTTTGCAAAAAGAATTGTCTATCGCTGTGTACTGTGCATAAAGTATACTGTAAATGTCAATCAGTTTTATGCCGTCCTCCATCGACAGATATGATTAAAGAAAAATGAAGGCTTGTATGACCTGGTACATTTAAAATCCATAATAAATAAATGAATGTCACTTGTTCTTTGCATTTTGAATGAAAATAATTTTCAGTTTGATCTCTCTATCTCTTCAGAAGTGTTTCCTTTGCTCCAGTGTGTCCATCATGAGCACGCCTCTCCACACGCCAGGTGAGCAGAATGTGTTACACAGCATAAGGGTCTGCTTAAGGCTACATGTTTTGCCTGCTAATAAGCAGTCAGATCGCTGAGGAAGTGAACTCAATTCACAGCAGAAACCTGTCAGTGTCAAAACCTCTCACACACACTTTTTTTCTCTCCTCATTGAATATAATGATCCTTTAGTTACTATGTTGAGATATTTGATATGAGTGAACCAGCACACTAATCAGATTGGCCATATATTTCTGTTGAATTGTATCTTGTTGGAATGTCTAACAGTTTGGAAGTTTGCTTTCCCTAGGATGGGCGGGAGTCTCCAAAACACAATCATGGGGATAGGAGCAGTGTTGTACAATATTTCTCCAGCTATTCTATTTCTAATGGCTATGCTTCAGACCAAGGCTACAAATAAATCTCAGCATGGAGAGGTAAAGAGGCAATACTCAATCCACAGAAAACAGCACACTGATTGCAACAATGGTAAGTCCCGCTAAGTCCCACAAAACAAGTCATTATCAAGGTAACAAAAAGAGTGTTTAACCACTTATCACTGCTCCACTATTTCGTCAACTTATAGTAGGCTGAGGTAGCTCAGTGGTTAAGGCACTGGACTATTGAGCAGAAGATCCTACCTAGGTTCAAACCCCAGCATAACCAAGTTGCAAGTGTTGGGCCCTTGAGTGAGGCCCTCAACTTCTCAGATGTAAAATAAAATGTAAGGCTAAGGGCATTTGACAGTTTTTTTTTAAAGGATGCTATTCAGTTAATTAAGAATTACAGTAAAACTAATAGTAAAGGTATATGGTATTGAGAATTTTAAAAAGATAGTTCCTGGGATCTGAAGGTTTTAAACAACTCATTATTAACAGAAAATAGGGCTTAATGTCCATTTTTTGTAAAACAGGACACCTTTTTAAAAGAATAAATAATTATATTTTATATGCCTTTTTTAATATGAATAATATGCTTTATTCCAGGTCTTTAGGATGTTAATAATAGGACAAGTGATTAATTTGTGTTTTGTTTGTACTTTATATTTTAATAGTAGATATTTTCTATATTAAAGCAACTTTGTGAAAAACTGGATCTAAATTAAAACTAGTGACTTTGGCAACAGGAAAACTCTGTGGGATAAATAGTGAAGAGGAGTCAGAATCAAAAGGTACAAGTAGCCAAGGGCGTTCAAGTCAAATTGGGACTTGAAAAAATTTCTCATAAATGAAAGTGTAAAACCAATCCAAAAGACCTGAAGCACAGTAAGGTGATGAGAGTTTTAGCGGCAGTAAATCATTCGAATAGTGCAAACATTTTCAAGAAAGTGTGTCAGTGAATAATGATTTTGAAGTCCACCACAGTCGTTCCTGTGAGCATTCAGTGAGCGGAACGCCCGATCCTTTAAAATTGATAGATAAGTTGTCAGCAACTTGCCAGAGACAATCACAATCATTCAACAACACCACTTGCACATTACAGGAACTCGACTGAGAATTAGTGGAAAGCTCCAAACAGGAAGGAAGAGACGGAGGAGAGCATCGCGATGAATCAAGCAGGCAAACTTGTTTTCACAATTTGGCAGATTTAATAAAATCTGTACAAAAAGTAAATTTGCCTGCCTCTGGCTTTGTGAAATTGAGAAAAATATATAATAAGGACCTTTAACCTTCAATTAGTGAGGTTAAACATGTATCTAAATTGCCATCAGTCATACAGCTGGTCAGTTTAGAAAGGTCTGCATGGTGTAGATGCTGTATTTGGTTGAACTGCACATTTCAAAACACCTAGCTTCAAGTCACATTCACCAAAACTGCAGACTATGCTTTTTACAACGCGTAAACGCATTCATGTTAAAGAATGATTAGAACTCTAGAACTACCATAAAGATAGGATGAATAAAAGAGAATACTGTATAACAAATCTTCCAGCACTTTGAAACACACCTATCAGGATACTGTCTTAATGGCACAGTTAAAAAAAAAAAAAAAATCAATATCCCTTTATTTATCAGAGAGTCACACAGAGGTAGTTTCCTAAACACAGCAGCTACGGTTGAACTGAATTCCACAAACCACATCGTTAGAGATTCAGGGTTCTGAAATTAGAATAGACATAATCACATAAACAGTTCTCATTCTAGGTTGGATTTTCACACTGGGAATTTGATATGCACAGTGCTGTGATCCATCCTGACTGAAAATGCCCAGCAGGGAGCAGAATAAAAGATAAAAGATGTGACTCAGTAACAATAACCTTCAAACTATGCGCTAAAGATCTAAGGAATCTTTTTTTCTTTTTATTCAATCACATTCATGTCTATGCCCAGGTTACTGGACACCGTCGAGAGAATAAGTTGTTCCCTAACTGCAAAATGATGGAAGGACGGAGGCTGCCGGTACAGAAAATCTTCCACAATCAGTTCCTGGACTTCACATAAAAAGGTTTTATGTCTCACTGCCTTCTGATCTGGACTATGCTCTGGATTAGCACCAAGTAACTATATGAGCACATCTATCCAAACATGTGTCAAAAATGAACTCAATCTATTGCAAGCCTTGCCTGAGGACTTAAAAATCTCTAGGAAAGAAAAGAAGATCTGGTATTTAGAAACTGCACAAAACAAATTTGGCCCAAATTTTGTAACAAAGTGGTTCTTCGTGAACACATTTATATTCATGAAAACCGAGCAATAAAGAGTCTCATTTCTCCTGGAGCAAGGAAAGCCTCTACCTCTGTCTCCACAAAGAGGTTGTAATATAATTATATTTGCATTTGACTTTATGATGCAGCCTGTTCTAAGTTTTATTGTAGCCGCTTCTTTTTTGTTTTCCAGAGGAGATTGATCAAATTAGGCTGCGTTAGTTATATAACACTGCAGTATAAACCACAAGTATGAAAATATTTCAGCCCTCTGTCTGCTTCACTGAGGAAAGTCAGATGGAGCCAGAGGGTAAATTGTCATAGCATGATAATATTTAGGAACACTCTTGTATTTATAAATGATTCAAGCTACTGTGACTGAACGGAATCCAATAACAAAAGTAGTGTAAATTTCTAAACCTCATTGGAAGCAGATGCAGTCTGTGGAGATTTCATTTCGATGGTCTGGCATGGTGAAGCAGCACGTACTGTAGGTGCTGCTCTCTCACAGCTTTAAGGCCCATGGTTTGATCCTGAGCTTAGGCTCTCCCTGGAGCCTGTTTGGAGTTTCTCATGTTTGCTCATGTCCACTTATATTTTCTCTGGATTTTTCCCCCCACTTTCCAAAAAACATGCCAGGAAGTGAATTTATGACTCTAAATTACTCTCAGGTGAGAATGAGTGTGCATGCTGCCCTTCATCAAACTAGACATATTCCCACTGCACACTCAGTGTTCCCGGGATAGGCTCTGTAACCCTGACTAGAATAAAGCAGACACAAAAGCTGAATAATTCAAATTTAGGACATTTATTCCCTGTAACTGCTTTAGCCTGGTCAGGGTCACAGTATAATTTAGAATATTCTAATATTTTATGTGATTTAATCGCTTAGCAATTTTGTCCAAATCATCATTCACATGGAGAAATAATAACATATGTTGTTTCAATTTTGCATTTTAAAGAGATATTTCAATAATGAATGGTCAGGTTATTCAACAACATAAAAGAACATTTACTCAGTATGTCATATTCTCAGTCATGTCATGGTAACTAAATATACCATTTGAGGTGTAATTAGGAAAATAAAGAAATAAATCAAATTTACAGAACATAAAGTCCACGGCAAAATTTCTTTCTTTCTATCCAGTCACATAAAACTGTTTTTGGCAGGTTATATACTTTTGCAGGTCACTGCACATTCAGCACAGCTACTGCAGAAATGAAATCATTTTTTCTCAGCTTTTATTAAGTTGTATATTTTTTCCTCATGACAGCTGACGCGAACCAACACCTAAAGAATTTTGTGTATAGAATATTGCATCATGATTCAGTGTTTATGGGTAAAGAAGCAACATAAACACACAAAAGCCATCATGTCACCTACAATGAATGTCACCTGGCTGTGCTATGTTGATATAAGGATTAGGAACAACAATCTATAAAAGTGGATAAAGGCTTTATAAGTGTTTTTGTAGAGTAGGTTTATGTCAAGGGCTGATGGAGGTGTCATGTATGTAGCATTAGTAATTCTTAGGACTTGGCTGTTATTTTAGCTTGATATCATAAAACATTTTTTGCTGATGTATTTTGGTATACAGTACATTGAAAAAGCCTTGAGACAACTAGTTTCTTCATATTTTGCTTTCAAAACGAGACTTTCTTGTATTTCTAATGTAGTCTTGAGGAATAAATCTCCAGGCTTCCAGAACGATTTTTTTGCCTCTCATTTTTGGCACGATTTTGGCTCTCATTTTCAGTCCAGTCTCTGACCAGTTTCAGAGGAATGTTTTTTGTTTGTTAAGCCACTCTGATTCCTATGAATAATTCAAGAAACATCAAACGTAAGGGAACCCACTGAGAAACATAGTATAGTATATATTAGTATACAGGTTATCCTGAATGCTGGACTAGTTTGAATAAATAAGACGGCAACGAGGTTGCTGCTGAGGTTTTTTACATAAACGACCAATTTTAAATTGTAACATTAGGCATGGTGGTGTAGTGTTTAGCACAATGGCTTTGCACCTCCACGATTGAGGGCTCGAGTCCCACCTCGGGTCTGTGTGTGTAGCGTTTTCATATTCTGCATGTGCTTGGTGGTTTTCCTCCAGATACGCCACAGATTAGACTGATTGGCGTTCTACAATAGATTGGCATCCTGTCCAGGGTGTGTGTACCCCACCTCATGCCCGTAGTTTCCTGAGATAGGCCCCAGTACAACGTAAGCAGTATAGAAAATGAATGAATCTTCAGGCACTTTGCAGCAAGTCACAGTAAAACATTTACTCTTTAATTGAATCTACTGTACATCTAATCTTTTCTTAATTGTCTTTTCTTTTCTTTAATTTAATCTACATTAGTTTCAGTTATGAAATGATGAGGAATTTCCTTACAACTTTTACACTGTGTTCCATTCTGTACAGTATGTGTATGACATTTCATAAATGACTTAAAAAGATTTCATGAAATTACCTTTCTTTATTAAGAAAATCTTCATACGCCTCTTGGTGTATTTAGGTTTTGTAACGAGTTTGAAATGCACACTGTGCACTTCATAATGGGCTCAATAATAATAATAATAATAATAATAATAATAATAATAATAATAATATACCACTTTTGTGGAAAATATTAATTATATATTTATTAATATTAATCTAAAATATTAAATAAGGAGAGTACAAAATAGAACACAGACAAACAGCCAAGGTTGTCTATCCTCTTACTGTGACATATCAGTAAATGTTTATACACCGGTCCTGAATTTCTTGCACTGTTTTGTCTCCACTTTAAAAAAAAAAAAAAAAAAAAAATATATATATATAAAAGCTTCACTTTGATAAGGCAGGAGGAATGCCAGTTCTTTGAAAGGTTGGTCATCTGGAACAAAACTTGAATCACAAAAAGAGAGTATATTTGGGGTAATGAGGTATGACTCATGGTTTTGCTGTTTTCCGGGCTTGTAGATGGACAGATGATGTCTGGGACAGGAAGGAAGAAGGACCTGGGCGCTCTCAGATTTCACACCCAGCTGCCTTCCATGACAAATACATTTTCCTTGCAGCTTTTCTATCAGACATCACCTTATGATAGATCTTGGACTTCAAGGACATGCATCAAAAACTAGGAACAGGTAGAACAATGGCAAAATGACAGGAAAACAGCGTTTATACTGTAGGTTGACCGTAATCTTTTTACCTCAATGAAAACAATATCCAGTGCTGGTACTGTAATAACTAAACAACAATGTGACTCAGTGATCCCAATTAATTTTACAGCTTAAATATCATGCCATATGGACAGTACATATACAGTATTTCCGTAAGGAATTAATTTGTGCATCATTGTCATGATGAATCCATCCTTTTCTCACACATGACATGCTGTGTCTGAACACAATGTATAAAGCATATGTTGTGATTGCTATCTTCTGTTTCCCCACCTTCCTTATCAGGCCTCCCAGGCACACTGTAGCAGCTATTTCTGAATGCCATCTGTTCATTCTTTTGCCATTGAGTGTAGGTGCCTGACGATACTTTTACTTTTCCACGGACTCTATGCTCTTCTGTTAGATTTAATTAAGCTCAGAGTAGTCTAAAATATGGAAGATATATTGCACTAATTGATGTTTTTTTGTATGAAAGGAATAGATCGGTAAATGTCCCTTTCCAACCCCCCCCCCCCCACATCTCATTTGTTTTCTTGTGTGATATTTTTACCCTCTCTTTGATAATTTGACAACACAAATCAAGATGAAAGACTATACGATTATCTGTCTGCGTGCGCAAAGCCAGCTTGATGATGTAAGAGGTAGCAAACACCACTGGGAAGATTCGCGCCCTGGAACTGCCATAGTGCATGCTCACTTGATGGATTGCTGCTTCTGTGGAGCCTCGCAGTGATCCAATCATGAGGCACGCTTAGAAAAGAGGAACAGCCAAACTGAGAAATTTTTATCACCCCCTCAGAACATGAAATGTAGGAGAAAGAAGGGGTCAGGTCTTCTGGTGTAATGGTTAAACAGCTTATTCTATGGCATGCATTGCCACGGATAAGTGAGGTATGCATACGCATTTAGGAATTCAATTAAGAAGACTTTCTGTAGGTTGGTCTGAGGGTAATTGCCTGTGAATGAGCGTGTAAAGCGCCCATGCATAACACCCAGGAGACACAAAGACCCTCTTCTTCACATTAAAGCATCTAAGCTAATAAATGCATTTTGAGATCCTCACACTCGTATAAATAAACACACTCTGTGAAGGACATGCTAAGAGAGCAAAGCAAATAGAGCAAAGATGAACAGAAACCAGACAAAGAAGTCAAACGGGGAAATCTGGCTACCACAGTGCATGTCACTTTTCACTGCTGTGATTGATGTCGGACAGACAGAGGCTAGCTGGCATCAGTAGCCGCATGGTCTGCTTTACAGAAACATGCTGTGTCCTGTGTATTTGGTTTGGAAGAGATTCATTGGTGTGGCCCTTCAAGGTTTAGACAATCTAACATAATGACCTCTATTTTTATGCACAAAAGAGTAATATATGTGTTATTAATGCATCTGCAATCCCCCCCCCTCCCCCCATACAGTTACTATTTTCATGGTCAGAAATGTAGAATACAGAATCAACAATCAGAACTGTTGTACTTACTTTGGTCCAAAATTGTGTTTACATTCCAGACCCCCACTTAGCACAGCTACAAGGCCAAAACTGTTTTCCAAATGATTAGTTATGTCTTAAGTTTTTCAGTCTATTTTAGGTTAATCACGAGTTTGAATCCCTCCACTGTTACAAAAATCCATGGACAGGAGCAAAATTGGTCAAATTAGATGGAATTGGATGGAAGGGATGGCATACTCTCTCCCTTGGCAATTATAGTGATACTAGCCAATCAGGGTCCTACTCAAAACTAGACAAGAGATATCTATTTGACTAAAATATATGTCCTTGATTCCAGTTCAAGAGTTGAAAGTAAACCTACCATTTTTTCCCCAGTACTTATTTTTGTTCCTCTTACATATTTTAAGCCTACCTTCATTTAAATGTGTTTATACAATATATATTTTTTTATTTTTAAGTCATTTGTGAGCTCAGGTTCTTTCAGGAA
The DNA here is from genome assembly GCA_003987875.1 of Clarias batrachus. Lineage (NCBI taxonomy): Eukaryota > Metazoa > Chordata > Actinopteri > Siluriformes > Clariidae > Clarias > Clarias batrachus. The sequence goes on from QMIH01003107.1 coordinate 29,742, forward strand.
CCACATACTAACCTTGAAAAAAATTCCAGATTAGTACTTGCTGAATAATAGGAGAGAGCAGGCTGGTGGGTGAGCATATATAGGTGCCCAAAACAGTGAGAACATTTTGGATGAAAAACCTAACCCCCTTGAAGTTTGCGGTTAATAAATTTACTCAGTAATTCTTTTCAAAGTGTACGATGTGCAGAATTTTTTTTTCACCCATATTTTGTTAGGATGATTTCCTTATGTGGGCAGATAGGTATGTTGGTGGGGTAAGTTATGGTATGGTCACTAAAAATAAGCAATTTACAGAAATACATTTTCTATAATAAAGAAAATCACACAAGAGGGAGTGCTGATATGAAGCACAACAGCACAATCTCAAGATATTTTCACGACTGGCAGAATAACCGATTGCAATTGGCAGAGCTGCTGACTGACAGATAGGGTCCAAAAGTTAGTGGAATTAAGAGATGTGTAAGTACGTTTATATTCTTATTGGTACTATGTAGGCAAAAACTGAGGACAATAAACCATGAAGGTGGTGCACAATCCTTTAAATCTTGTAAGTTTAACATCAAAATTATTTATTTTAATAATGTAATAAAGTCGTTTAGTCACAATATTCCACTGTATTTCTTAATATAATTTATTTGCAATGAAAAAAAAAACTAAACTGTATTATGTTCATTTGTGTTTGTGTACGCTGGGCGCCGAACAAACGAGTGTCTATGTAGGCACGTACATTTTTGAAAAGCACGTGACGAGGCTGAGCTCTGATTGGATTTTGTCAAATCATCCTTCGGACGCAGCACTGTGTGCCCTGAACCCTCCCACTTTTGTTCTTAGCGAATCAATATTGTTGTAAAATATTTGGGCTCATGTGATTGGACCATTCTCAACGAGTCTTTTCCAGCACTTCTTACGGCAAGCGGAGCTGCTGACTGGATGTGATGTGAGTCATGCCTATATTTTATACTAGTAGCAATAATGCTTAATCACCTGATAAATGGCTGTTTACAGGCGAGTATTAAAAGTTTCATTTTAATTTTGTTTGCGCCCCCACAAAATTTTTTTGCACCAAAAGATTTTTTGCGCCACTGGTTAAATCCAAATAGAGTTCAGTTCAATTCAGTTTTATTTACATAGCTCTTTTAAGAATGGTCATTGTTGCAAAGTGAACATGAAGTTGCAAGTGAACAAAGTGAAATGGAAAGCAAGTGCACTACATTGTGCAATCACTTGTTCAACACACTGAGTAGTGCCCTTGATTAAGGGTTTACAGAGGGATTTTGACACAACCATTGCAAGATACTAACAGGAACAAACTTAACAGAACTGAACAGACATAAGAGAAATAACCAACTTAAACACAGTCTATATAAAGCATCGTAATCAAACTAAACAAGGTGCAGGTGAATACAGTTACAACATTGCTGTGGTGAAGTGCATGATGGGAACACACACACACACACACACACACAAAACAAAAAACAAAAAATAACAAAACAGACAAATATAAGAGGATCATGACATTTTTAAAATAAAACTAACCTGAAGTACAGTAAGTCTATTACAGTTACAGCACAATATTACGCTACATTTCTCTTAATGTAATATGTACAGAACTGTATTACCTGTTCATGTGGGATTGTGTTTGTGATTCGGTTGTGATGGTGAAGTACATTACACTGCGTGACTGTGTGATCACTTTACATACTACCAGTTAAAACGTACTACAAAGTAATTGTCTGCAGTTTGATGGTAATTTTGAGACAGTAAGTAGAAAAATACAATACACAGCATGAATATAATTCCGAACCACATTGCCAAATTAATTGTTTATATAAAAATTACAATTATAAATTTATATAATATAAACATAAATTTCATTAAAATAAACACCCAGAAAGGTGCAGGGGACAGAACCAACATTTGTGGTAGTATAGTGAGGGTGCTACTATATTACTGACTAATAAGATAAGATAGTATTATAATTAATTATTTATCAAATTTTAGCTCAGGGCACAGGGTCAGCCATAATACAGCACCCCTGCAGCAGACAGGGTTAAGGACCTTGATCAAGGGCTCAAAAGTGACAGCTTTGTGGTGATGGGCTTTAACCCCTGACCTTCCGATCAGTAAGCCAGGGCTTACTTGTCTGGACCACCACTGCTCTAAAATGCTTGACTTAGCATAACCTACAGTAATTGTATCTTATTATGAAAATTCATGCCACTAAGCCACTGTGGCCCATTTTGGTGTTAGGGCTGTATATTTTTAAAGACAATTTTCTTGGGCATTTTTAAAGAATCATTGCAGTATTTGCCATTTTATTGCTACGGAACTGGTTCAGCTCACATCAGAGGTGGTCAAATTACAGAAATTCTTTACTCAAGTAAATTGCAATCCAAAAAAATCTTTAACTTTTTAATTGAACAAAATAGATTTACCAAAGAAAAAGAGCTGTCTCAGAGTGTATATTTATTTTTAAATGTGAATTAGGGCCATTGTCATGAAGAAGTTAAGGATCATTGAAAACTATTAGCAAAGCTTAACTAGCAACTTTTTTTTTTACTCGTTTACTCAAAATGAGGATGCAAATAGCTAGTCACAATGCAAACTACTATACTAAATACAAACTGTGCATAGATATAGATATCCTGCTCAGTGCCCCATGCGTTTCTCAAACTGTTGTCTGAAATTTAGATTGATGAAACTGAGAGAAACCATGTCAGCTATGTTCCCACCTTTTATGTAATAATGTCACAGTCAAGTAAAAGCATATAAATTTTTTAAGACAACAAGAAAAAGAAAAAAGAAAAAGAAACACCCTAGGAACACCTGCTTGTAGAAGAGTGGTTGCTTGTGCTTTTTCCTTGTGATACAACACATAAGTGTTTTTGGTAAGAGTCTACCAACTTTGACCTGGCAATTGTATTTCAGTCGTCCTTGCAAAACTTGTTCCAGATCCATCAAATTCCAAGGGGTTCTGCTGTTCATTATGTGGGTCAGTATGTAGGTTTTTAGTAGGTTTTAGAGTTCTGACCTGGACATTCCAAAACTTAGATCTTCCTTTTTTCCATTGTAGATTTGTATTTGTGAGTTGGGTCAGTGTTGGACAGCCCCATGCTTTTAAAATACAGTAATTAATACCCAAGAACTAGTCTCACTGTATTTATAATTTGTTACTTCCCACTGCTGTTGCAGACACACACACGGTGTTCAGTTATTCCAGGCAGGGTCTGTTTGTCAGGTGCAGGCTGAGAAAACACAGATCATTCTGGGCAAGTGCAGGGAACAGGGATGTAGTGTTAGTAGCGAAGCACTGCAGCCTGAGGTCCATAGTGATTTACTGCACTGCATACTGCATCACCACAGCCAGTGTGTAGTCTCAATTTTATAGCCTTCCTCCCTTTCTCTCCCCCATTTTCTTTTCCACACTCTTCTTGTCATCACTCACATCCTTTTCCGTTCACACTGTGTTTCCTTATTATCTAATGTGCCTTTTCTGGCATTACTATTGGAATCCAGGACTTTATGAAGCAACACATTTGCTGTGTACAGTAGATCTCCCAAAGAATGGGGTCTGTTGTAATTTTATTCACTATTAGGGTCCCATTTTACACTCATTCCTATCTCACTATCTTACCCTTCACTCATCTCTTATTTGTCTTACCTAAAATATAAACAGGTTCTTGCTCTAGACCCAGGCCTAATGAATACAAACATATGTCTATGGTTTCCTGTTTAGGGCGCACTCATACACACATACATGGCTGTAAGAAATTAAACAGACCACAAAGAAACACACCCTGTCATCGAGCTGTAAAAATAGACCCATGTGTAAACGGTCAACAAGAAGACTGTTTTTTGCATCCGAAAGACTTGGGGGTGTCTTAAGTAAGTAATAGTTTAAAATAATGTCTGCTAAATGTAGGGCATTATAGTATTTTAAAAAACTGTAGAAAAGTAGAAATGTGAAATGTGTTAAAGAAAGATCTCTTGGAGTCTTTTTTCTTGGTACAAATTCTTTCAATTCTTAGTAAGAATATTACCATCCTTTTTATAATCAAGGTACAGTATACAGAAAATAATAATTTATACAAATGATCAACACACCCATATTTTGGCCCATAATTAAAATTCTAATTTATTTGTCATATACACAACCATACACAGTATAATATGCAGTGAAATGCTTACTTCCTATAATTCTATATTAGGTTATTATTATTATTATTATTATTATTA